>JAJMCZ010000115.1:30000-46527 GCA_030573245.1 Ascobotryozyma americana | reverse complement strand
TTAATAATATTTTTTATATTATTTGTTAATATTTTTAATATTTTTAATAATATTTTTTATATTATTTTTAATATTTGTTAATATTTGTTAATATTTGTTAATATTTTTAATATTTTTAATATTATTTTTTATATTATTTTTAATATTTTTAATATTGTTAATATTTTTAATAATATTTTTTATATTATTTTTAATATTTGTTAATATTTGTTAATATTTTTAATATTTTTAATATTTTTAATATTTTTAATACTTTTATTATTTTTAATATTGTTAATAATACTTTAAATAATAGTCAAGTATCAAATATGGTTTAAAATGTCAAAATGTTTAAACTTTAAATGCTTAATACTCAATATTTTAAATTATCACTTCAAATAATTTCCAAATAATTTCCAAATAATTTCCAAATTTGTTCTAATTTCTAATTTCTTTAATTTTCACTTTCTGTAATCTATTTTTATTCCTAACAAATAGTGAAAACATTCAATTTGTGATAACTTTTAGCGTATAACTGGAGTTTTTACATACAAACAAATGTAGTTTTATGTGTTTATGTATGTATTTATTTATTTATTTATATATATTTATACATTTACGTATATATTTATATATTTACGTATTTATTTTATTTATTTATACATTTACGTATTTATTTATTTATATATATATATATTTGTATTTTTGTATACATTTTTTACATACATTCAATCAATCTTATCTTTAAATCTTCCCCTGTTCCAGTTAAAATAAACGATCGTTAATTGAATTGGCAAAACAGTTTTCAACCGTTTAATTAATTTTTTTTTATTTTTAAGCGATTCGATGAGGGACTTAAATATAAAATAATAAATAATAATAATAATAATAAATAATAAATAATAAATAATAAATAATAATAATAATAATAAATAATAAATAAATATAATATAATATAATATCAAATAAAATATAGAAATTCATATGTACAGTAAAATGTAGTAAATAATACTTTTTATTCATATGCATAATTAATAGGAGGCTTGCTTGCATACGATTAGTAATCAAATAACAATTCTTACTAACAACCAACCTTTTAAATATCCAACCATACGATAACGCATGGTTGTCATGGCGATTATATTATTTTTAGTATGATGAATTTAAAATTTTTTTTTTTTTTTTTTTTAATTTTTAACGTTATACGTACGGTATAGTAATTTGATTTTTATTCAGGGACGAAATAAATAAAATAAAATAAAATAAAATAAAATAATAAATAATAAATAGTAAATAATAAAATAAATTCATAAATAGTAAATTAATATAATAATAAATAATAAATAATAAAATAATATAATAATAATAATAAATAATAAATAATAAATAATAAATAATAAATAATAAATAATAAATAATAAATAATAAATAATAAATAATAAATAATAAATAATATAATAATAAATAATAAATAATAAAATAATAAAATAATAAATAATAAAATAATAAAATAATAAATAATAAAATAATATAATAATAATAATAAATAGTAAATTAATATAATAATAAAACAATAAATATAATAAATAATAAAATAATAAATAATAAAATAATAAAACAATATAATAATAAATAGTAAATTAATATAATAATAAATAATAAATAATAAAATAATAAAATAATAAATAATAAATAGTAAATTAATAAAATAATAAATAATAAATAATAAATAGTAAATTAATATAAGAATAAATAATAAATAATAAATAATAAATAATAAAACAATATAATAATAAAATAATATAATAATAAAATAATATAATAATAAAATAATAAAATAATAAAACAATATAATAATAAATAGTAAATTAATATAATAATAAATAATAAATAATAAAATAATATAATAATAAATAATAAATAATAAATAATAAATAATAAATAATAAATAATAAATAATAAATAATAAATAATAAATAATAAATAATAAATAATAAAATAAAATAAAATAAAATAATAAATAGTAAATAGTAAATAGTAAATAATATAATAATAAATAATAAATTAATATAATAATAAATAATAATAATAAATAATAAATAATAAATAATAAATAATAAATAATAAATAATAAATAAAAAATAAAATAATAAATAATAAAACAAAAATAAAACAAAATATATAAATATAATATCCACAGACATTAACAGTTATTCTTCCGCTTAGCATAATGATTATGCTTAAGCTACTATTTCATTATTTTACAGATATAAATTAACAAGTTAATAAAAATATAAGTAAAATAATATATAACAAACAATACAAACAAATAAAAACTACAAACAACGTAACACCACCAAATAAAAATACACCAATTAAAATACAATCACAAAGTAATAAACAAATTGTAAAACAATCAAGATATTACCGGTATCCCAGAGGCTCTGTATTTTGCCTCCTGAGCTTTCCATTCCTCCACAGTGGGCAATAAATTTATTGCCCTGATAGAGTCATCGTGCTCTAATGGAATATCGGAAGAAAGATAACGTAATTCGATATAAGCTATAGGTAATAATCCTGGCCCCCCTAATCTGCCCACAGGTTTAACTACAACCCATTCATGATTTGCTTTAGCTAAAATCAAAACTGCATCATTTTTTTTTGCATCAATTTCATCTTCTCTTTCCGAATAAAAATCGTACAGTACTTTCCCATATATATGACATTTTTTTGAACTACTTAAACTATCCGATCCAAATGTTATGCCCGAATTAGTTGAAGTTGTTGAAATTCTAGATACGGTGTGAAAATAAGCACTTGGTACAAATCCATGTTTGCCAGATCTTGGATCATAAGCTTCAAAAAACGCTGGTGTGTTTTTACTTTTATTATCAATGTTATTTAAATTTTCATAACTGAATTCTGAATCTTCATATTCATCTTTTAATACGTGTAAACATTCCCCTGCATTGAAAGCAAGTTCGTTTGGAGTGGTTGGAATGTATCCATAATCCGCTTGCACTACTCTAACTGGTGATTTTAAAATCGAATTACAAGTGCTTTTACTTTTTGAAGCTTTTATTCCTAAAAGCAATCCATTATGATTATAATTACTGTTTCCCACTGGTGTGCTTAATGGCAATGAAACTGTCGACGATGAAGACAAAGATGATAACGATTTTATCAGATTTCCAGACCATCTTTCTTTATAATTGTCATTACTATTTTGATTGGTTTTTTTTTCTGGGAATCCAAAAGATTTGCGAAGTTTATTTTTTATCATATCAACACATATGAAGATACTAACATATATTGTTACTGATTATTATATGGTATATTTATTATATGGTATGTTTATTATATGGTATATTTACAGACTAATAATCTATTGATTTAATAAACGAGAAAATCGATTTCAAATAGTTAACTTGGATGTTAATAAATATTCAAAAAATCCAAAATCCAAAAAAATTCTTCAACTACTGTTTTCGTTACGAAATTTTATAAAATTCTCAATAGGAAAAAACAAATAAAAAAACTTTCCTTTTTCAATCTTTAAACCCGTTTTTTCAATTACGCTATACTTTTTTCGTTCCTGGCTATAGAATAAAATGATTAATATCTTCTGACTCGTATTTTATTGTATTACTGTATTATTGTATTATTGTATTTATTGTATTTATCGTATTTCACCGTATTTATCATATTTATCATATTTATCGTATTTCACCGTATTTCGCCGTATTTATCATATTTATCATATTTTCATATTCTATAGTAATCGCATTTAATTCTCTTTTGGTAATTATTCTCTTATAGTCATTTTAGCCTTTTTGGTCATTTTAGCCATTTTAGCCATTTTAGCCATTTTGGTCATTTTGTAAATTGCTGTATTAGCGAATATAAATATCGTGTTGTCATGGCAATTAGCTTTTAATCTATTTAAATACACTATGAAACCATTTCTTGCACTCCATTAAGATTTATCGTAGATATGGATATTTTACCTTTTACACCAGAATAATAGATATTTCGTAGTCTACCGTAGAAATATAATACATAAGATAATATTCAACAATTGAATATTTAATCTTTACCTTGTTAATCAACCATGCGTGTGTAAATTGTAAATAAATTATGAAATATACCAAAGTTAAATAACAATGAAATATACCGTAAAATTATATAAATGATGAAATATATACCATAAAACTATAAATAAACTACTTGAAATTAATAATTAATGATTTTTGATTGTAATTTTTAATTTTTTTTCTCATTTCTTTTAAACATCTGTGTATTTCCCATCAACCAATCTTATTGTGTTGATTCTCATTGTGTTATGTGTGTCTCGTGCTACTTAAATTGATCTTCAGTTACACCTTTACCCATAGCTGCAGTTGAAGAAATTCCACCAGAAACCAATTTAAGTAAAGAATCAATATATTCTGCACCAGACCATTTTTGATGTTTAACAACTTCAACACCAGCTTGAATTTCAGGATCTTGAACACCTTCAGCATATGCTCTCATACCTCTATCAGCATAATCTCTTGAAAATTTATCAACAGCAAGAGCGGTTGTATGTAAACCAGCAAGTGTAATAAATTGCCAAACATAACCAAGTTTAGAAAGACGTTGAATAAATGTTTGCGCATCAGAAGTTGACATTGCACGAGACCAATTAAATGAAGGTGAAAGATTATAAGCTAACCATTGATCAGGATAAACAGCTTTTACACCACGTGCAAATTGTTCAGCTTGAGCATAATCTGGAAGACGAGACTCCATCCATAAAATATCAGCATAAGGAGCAAATGCAATTGCTCTATTAACAGCACAATCAGTACCACCAATATATCTATAATAACCTTCACGAGTACGTGGAAGATCCCAATTAAAATAAACTTTGGATACAATTGAAGATGGAATAGTTTTTTCAAGTATTGAAATAGCATTTGAATGTGATTTACCTTTAATATTTTTTTCAAAATCATTTGCAAGTTTTTCTCTTTCAGAAGCAGAAGAAATTTCATTAGTTGAAGAAAGAATTACATCACGAACAGCTTCATGAAATAATTTTATTCCAGCTTTTTTTGTCCATTCATCTTCAATAGATTGTAAATCTTCGCCAGAAGAACCATTTGCTTCAGCTTCATTTAAAACATCAGCAAGAGGAGCAATGTTAGAATTTGTTACACCAGCAATGAAAAAATGATCTCTTGGATCAATGGTTGAAGTTATTAAAGTTGCAGCTTCAGAATCAGTACGAGCAACCGCAAGTAAATCAACACCCATTATATCAGCTTGAGCACGGATTGCAACAAGACGGTTTATATGTTCAGAAATTGGTACAAGCACTTTACCAGCCATATGACCACATTTTTTTGTACCAGGGGCTTGATCTTCAATATGAATACCAGCAGCACCACGTTCTATAAACATTTTTGTTAATTTTAAAATAGCAGTTATACCACCATGACCGGTATCAGCATCAGCAATTATAGGACGTAAAAAATCAATATAATTTAATTTAGCACGTTCAGCTAAGGGTAACGATAACCTTTCTGAACGTTGTTTCCTATCATGAAATAACTGTGCAAACCATAAATGTTCAACTTTATTTGGTACAGTATCCATTGGATAATCAGCAAGATCCGGAGACGGTTCATTTGAAGTTGAAGCAGTGGAAGATGATTGCCAACCTGATACATAAATTGTATCTAAATATTTTGCCATTTGGGAAACATGAACGGGGTCAAGAGCACCGAATGTGAAGGAAGCAGATTTGTTTTTATCATGTTCTTCCAACAAGTTGTATAATTTTTTTGACATGTCATTAGACGGATAATTAATTTTCAACGAGCCACGTTTTGAGGCAATAGATTCTGCTGAATAAACACGTTTAGTTCTTTTCCATCTTGGAGACGACCACCATTTTTTAATGTTTTCCACATCTTTTTTGAATTCTTCTTCTTCCTGTTGCAAGTTGATTTTTGAATAGGCCATTATAAAGTCGTTGACAACGGGGATGAAAATTTAAAGTAAATAAAAATAAAAAAATAAATTATTTTTAAATAAATAAAAAAAAAAATAATAAAAAAAAATAATAAAAATTATTTTTAAATAAAAAAATAATATTTTTAAATAAAAAAAATAAATAATATTTTTAAAATAAATAAAAATAAAAATAATAAAAAAAAATAATAAAAATTATTTTTAAATAAAAAAATAATATTTTTAAAATAAATAAAAATAAAAATAAAAACTATTTATTTTTAAATAAATAAAAAAAAATAAAAAAAATAATAAAAAAAAATAATAAATATTATTTTAAAATAAAAAAATAAATAAAAATAAATAAATATTTTTAAAATAAATAAAAAAAAATAATATTTTTAAATAAAAAAAATAAAAAATAATAAATATTATGTTAAAGTAAATAAATATTATTTTCAACAATAAATACTATTTTAAAACAAATCTCTAAAGGAAATAAAAATAAATAATTAATAACAAAAAAAATAATATTTCAAATAACAATTTATAGAGTTAAAATCCGGGGAAATCTGTTTGCATTCTTTGTGGGGTATAAATAACAAAAGACAATCTCGGATGAAAGGAAATCACGTGAGCCGCTTTTTCTTTTATTGGTTAGCTCGTTTATATAGTGGAAACGATTATTTTATTTACCGGTTTCCCTATACAGAGAAATCGTTTTTTGGTTTATTAGCCGTTCTTGCATAAATTAATTGTATGTCATTATTGCGGTTGTCCGTACTCCGAGGCGGTTGTCGTGGTGACGTGACTCATTTAGTGGTTTATGTGTATTAGTCATTGGAGTTGGCATAGTGAATAATGCCGTGTATTGGTGTATATCTATGGAAACGCATGTACTCTATCTAACATTTGCTCTCTACGTAAGAAGAGGTTTTGCATAAATATGTTATATATACGTTTGGCTACGTTTGTGTGTACATTAGTGTTTTTGTTATTATTTATTATTACTATAGTAATAATTTGTTATTATTTATTATTACTATAGTAATAATTTGTTATTATTTATTATTACTATAGTAATAATTTGTTATTATTTATTATTACTATAGTAATAATTTGTTTTTACCATAGTAATAAATAGAAATGATAAATTTGTGTTGAGAATGAGAAATTATTCTCAACAGCTTACCCTGATTCGGTTGTCATGGGACATGAATAGTATATAGACGTAAAATTTTCATAGCTTATTAAAAAATACATAATTTTCAACAATTTTTATTTACTATAGTAATTTGTTTTTATCATAGTAATAAATAGAAATAATAAATTTGTTATTTCTATAGTAATAAAAATAAATAATAAATAAAATTTTGTTTTTATAGTAATAAATAATAAATAAAATTTTGTTTTTATATAGTAATAATATTATACCATATAATAACACTATAATATAAGATTTATTATATAATAAACAAAAATACTAGTAATAAATAATAATTTATTATTTATTATAGTAAAATTTTGTTTGTGTTATAGCAATAAATAGTAATTAATAAATAATAGTAATAAAAATAAATAAAATTAAATTGTTTTTACTATAGTAAATAGAAATTGTTTTTATTATTATATGTATAAATAATAAATAATATTCTGTTATTATAGTAATAATAATATTATATATACTATTACACTATAAATTATTATACTATAACATACCATACTATAATAGAATTATATACCATAATATAATAAATATAAATACTATACCATAATTACTAAAATAAACTATAATACTATAATAAAAAAAATAGAATAAAATATAATATAATATAATATACTATAATAAACAAAAATACTAGTAATAAATAATAAATTATTATTTATTATAGTAAAATTTTGTTTGTGTTATAGCAATAAATAGTAATTAATAAATAATAGTAATAAAAATAAATAAATAGAAATTGTTTTTATTATTATATGTATAAATAATAAATAATATTCTATTATTATTACACCATAATTTATTATACTATAACATACCATAATATAATAAATACCATAATAATAAATACCATAATATAATAAATACCATTATAATAAATACCATTATAATAAATACCATTATAATAAAATATAAATAATATACCATAATTACTATAATACTATAATACTATAATAATAAAAATAAATAATAAATAACCTTTTATTTACTATTGTAATACATAAAATTTGTTTTTGTTATAGTAATATTTATTATTATTATAGTAAATAGTAAATAGTAAATAATACTAATAAATAATACTAATAAATAATACTAATAAATAATACTAATAAATAATACTAATAAATAATACTAATAAATAATACTAATAAATAATACTAATAAATAATACTAATAAATAGAATTTTGTATTTATTAGAGTAATAGCAAAAAATAATAATTTACTAATATACAGTAGAAAGAATTTTGTTTTATTATAGTATTAAAATAATTTGTTTTTAATCATTTATTATTATATTGTTTCTATCATTTACTATAGTAATATTTACTATAGATATAATAAATAGTATATCAGTATTATTTTTATCTAGTATATTTATTAAATAACTTTCATTTAGTACTAGTTATTTATTTTATTGTTTACTGTAAATATGTATGTAAATCTCATCTTCTGTAGTGTGAATGTAATTTAGAATATTTCATATGCTGGTTGATCTTGTATGTTATTTGTATTAGAAAACAAAAAGCAACTACCACTTGTATGGCTCTACCAAATAACGGGAAAACTTCTCCAATGCCTCCTTCCCACGAACTTCTGAAGTCAATTGAGGAAGCTCAACAATATTAAAATCATCGTATAAATCATGTATTTCTCCTAAATATTTCTTTTGCATTTTCCTTCTTGCTTCGCAATGAGGACAAACCTCTTTAGAATCCTTTGGAGTTGGCAATAGTTGATTCACAACTATTGAATGTGTGTCAATTTCATAAGAAGTAAGTTCCTGCACCATTCTTTCAGTTTCATATAAAGATAGAAACTCTGCAATACAAACACAAACAAACGTAGTAAGATCAGCGTCTTTAAATTGACCATTCACCTCAGAAATGGTTGCCTTTATATCTTCTAATTTTGCAAAAATATCCGTATTTGAATCTGAATCAGATCCACCTCCACCTCCACCACCACCCAATAAAGAATTAAGCATTGGACCAAAACGAGCTGAAAGTTCACCAATTTTTCCAAGTGCTTTTTCTAATGTAGTTGGAAATGATAAAAATCTAAGTGTGTGACCAGTTGGTGCTGTATCAAACACAATAACTGAATACGACATTGATTTCACCTGTTTAACCACTTCTGCAAACGATATTGCTTCGTCAACTCCGGGAATAGAAAAGGCCAAATCCTGCATTATATTTGTAACTCCCGGATTATTTGCCTGTTCAATCATTTCCTCGATACTTCCAGTAGGGTCGATTTCCATTGCACTTAAGTTATCATATCCGACCACTTTTCTGGCATCCTTTCCAAATTTCTGTCCAAAAGCATCTGACAAATTATGAGCTGGATCTGTAGAAATTAACAATACTGATTCCCTTTCTTTTGCAAGTTGAATAGCCAACGAACAAGACGTTGTTGTCTTCCCAACGCCACCTTTACCACCCACAAAAATCCATCTTAATGTTTTTTGCTCTATTATGCTTTTTAGTGTAGCATCATGAGACATTTTACCTATTATTTTTACAAGTTTATTTAAATTTTAATGTTTTAACTAGTAGCAAAAAAACTAAAAATCACTATTTTCCCTTATTCATGTTGGAAATAAGAAACATCTTGGTCCCTATGGTAACCACAACCATAACTATATGGATAAAAGAATATAAGCTTTTGAACCACTAAATCTATCCAAGATGAAACAACCCATTTTACAAATACAGATGATCATTTACGTTTGTTTCATATATATCAATTGTGGTTTATATACGATAATTAAGAGGTTCATCCCAGACTATAAATAGATGGCTTTTTCCTCACTTAAATAAATAATTAAGTGCTTTAATATATAATCTTCGTTTATAATGTTTACGTATTACAGAGTAATATACATATACATATTATTTAACATTACAACTGATTACGAACTATGCCCCCTAAAGACGGACACCAATTTCCACACCGGTCCCAGACTCCGAGGTCCACAATTCAAAAGTCAGATTTCAATTTTTAAATTATTAAAATATTTTTGTTTTTCTTTGGTTGTTATGGTGATGTAAAAATGATTTGAATTTTGATTTGGATTTTGATTTGAATTTTGATTTGAATTTTGAATATATGAATATATGAATATATTATATATAGTAACACAGTAAATAGTTGTACGTAGATAGTTGTAAAAGTAAACGAAAACACGCTATTCTTCTATAGTAGTTTAACTTCACATCCTCAGTAACATTTCCAACATTCCCTCAATCTGTCTGGCCTCCCTTGCCCGCTCAACTTCCTGTTCAACCTTTTGCTTGCCCCTTTCTAGTAATACACTCCGTAGTTCTTTATTACCTCCCTGTAGATGTTTTCCCACAATATGATCTCCATACATATCGATAATAACTCCCAAATAATCTGCAGCCAAACCTGCAGATCGAGGATCAGAAAGCCCTCCCTTGCCAATACACCAGGAAACAACCGGTTCAACAACCCCAGAAATTACATTAGGTCCACATGATCCATCGTTACCTGATAAAGCAACTCTTATCTTCCCACGTCTTCTTATTTCATCAAGTACCATTATTGTTGTCTCATTTGAAACTCCTTGCATTTTTCCTTTATTGACAGCGTGAGTAACTGCATCAACCCATCGAAAATTCGCAATATGTCTTTCTAATACACCTAGTTTATGGCTGTTGCGGGAAGAAGATGCTTTATGTTGCGCATCAGCAACTGTAATTATAGCTGATGCTGGCAATTTGCCATCTTCCATTAATTTATATTCACTTCCTCGAATCATTCTTGCATATGATGAAATTTTATTTGTTTCACCTTCAGTATTATTATTTAATGAAAAAATCTTATCCGCAAATGATGATGCTGATCCAAAATTAGATTCTGTGATATTGCTTAACTCTCCATTAAAATAATCTAATCCAGTACTTCTTGAGCGTATTGTAACTACTCCAGTAGTTAATCCAGAAACAATATGTCTCCTATCTGGTGATATACCCACTGATAATATTGGTGATCCAAGTTTCCAACCATAAACCATATTAAACCCTTCTCCAGAAATGCTTTCATCATATACTTTCATATGACCATCTAAACTTCCTGCTATTAAACAACCTCTTTTAGCTGGTGTATCCATATTATTAGAGATATCATCATTTGCTAATAATGGAGCACTGTACGCTATAGATGTAACTGTTTTTTGAAAATTACCAAGTGATCTTATACACCTTCCCGAAACAATATCCCATATTTTTATTGTATTTCCACCTGCAGATGCAACCGTGCTGGCACTTAAAGCTATAACACATTCAACTGGTTCGCCATGATTCATTGCTATAACTAAACCTGCAGTATCAAGACTCTCGCTTTCTTCACTTTGATCATCTTTTTCGTCATTATTATTTTTATTATTTTTGTTTATTTTCATTTTGTCCATCTCTGCCTTGTACTTTTCCGTATCCCATATTCTCACATATCCATCGTAACAACCAGAAATAATTAACCCAATAGAATTATTATTATTAATCCCTTTTTTAGTTGAATTATTTATCTTATTGTTTTTATTTATACTAACAAATTCAGCAGTACGTACATAATCTTCATGTCCTTTAAATATTGCAATCGGTTCACCATCTGAAACCCCACCACTCATATCCCAAATTTTCACTCTTCTATCGTCACCTGCGGAAAGAAACACAGTATTCAAAATTGGATGAAATCTAGTAACCCTAACAGGATGGCCAGATGCTGCTTTCTCTGAAGAGATAGTGAAAAGTTTAGCACCTAAACCACCTCCTGATTTAGTATCTAAAACAGTAATTACACCAGAAGCATCACCAGCAATTAACAGTCTTCCATCTGCACGCCAACTACCAGAATAAACTGTATCTTGAAAACGGGTATATGTTTTTTCAACTGTTCTAGTACGAGCTCCTACAGTAACAACCCTGGTAGAACTTGTTATCGCAATATTTCCTGGAGGTGTAGGACAAAATGAAATACAAGAAGCAGCTCCTTGTTCTTTCATAATCAATGGTGATTTGAATTGTCGCCAATAACGAACTGCTGCTGAAGTTTTTCCATTTTCAATCCCAGGATCTCTTCTTTGACTTTGTAAACTTTGCAGAGATGCAGACATGATTTGGACGTATAGTATGATAAAGAATAATATATAAGTGATATATAAGTGATATAAGTGATATATAAGTGATATAAGTGATATATAAGTAATATATAAGTAATATATAAGTAATATATAAGTAATATAATAAATAATAATAAAAACTAATATAATAACCTGCAGATTAGGAAAAAATGACTATAAATACAAGAAAAATTTAAACAATCTCAATTTTAATACAAATCAACTTTCCAACTTTTCCAACTTTTCTTAAAAAGCTTCCTCAAAATTTACTAAAAAAAACTTTATTATAGTTCTTACTATAAATATAAATCTTTTAACTTTCTAACTCTGTAAATCAAAAAGTAACTAATAAAAAAATTTTATTATATAAATTAACCCTAAACTGTGTTGATGGTAACCTCCAAATTTTGAAAACTGGCATAGCAACACATATATTATACTCATTAATCTAGATTTAATACTACAGTATTTAAAAAAAAAGAATAAAAATGAAGAAAACTAAGTAAAGCAAGTTGAATGATAATACTTCAAAGAAATTAGATATCTAGAATTGTCGATATGTCTGAGATCATTTGTTGATCTTGTATTAATTTGTAAACTCATAGTTATTGGTTATAATTACAGCTGAATTAATTTAAGCTTTCATTTGCTATAGTAAATTTTTGAAACTATAGAAACTGTATTAGATAATGAATTTAATGTATATGTTTGTATATGTTTAATGTATATTGACTTTTTTATCTACTTGTAGTTTTTATTTATCTTTCCAACAATAAAGACTCATTGGATTAAATTCAACCAAGTCTGATTTATTAATTAATTTATTTAACTCCAAGTTACATTGTATTTATTTTAAATTATTTCCTTTCGTAATTTACAGATTCTACATACCTTTTGAAATAATACATGTTTTCGTTTAAATTCAAAAGTTGAGATATATGTATATATAATTGAAAAGATACTAGTAACAGCTGTTTAGATTAATTAAATGAATAGAATACGCCGTAGTCAATATTGCATGTTCAAGTTTACGTAAAAAAAAACACTTTTTTAATTTATTTTAAATGTAAATTATAACTGCTTTCTATGGTTTCCTTGCCTTTTTGCCCCAACCGTAATTTCTATTTCGTATCTAAAATAGCTACAAACTGTATAAATTATATAAATACAAGTATAAAAAATAGATTACTATTGATATGATTATTTATAAATATATTGCTTGAAATTACCTATTACTTGATTACTTTCCAAGATATTTCATTTTTATATAATTAAACATATGATGATGCAACCAGGTTTTTCCATCTATTTGTAAATAATTATTAGGTTTAAAATTCGCAATAGGCTCTTTAGTAAATATTTTTTTCATTTATTTAAATAACTTAATCATTGATTGAATTTTAATTGATAAATAATATAAACTTATAGAACTGTATATTTAATTTTAAATACATCATAATGGCAAAGTTTGTGCAATATAATCATATCTTTGGAAGGTATTTATTTATTAATTATTAATTTATTAATTATTTATTTATTAATTATTTATTAATTATTTATTAATTATTTATTTATTATTTATTTATTATTTATTTATTAATTATTTATTTAATACTGACTATTGTTATTTCTGTTACTTTTTAGAGTTTCTGATGTCTTTTTTGCTGTTTTTATTGGTGTATCGGCTTTCACTTTAAATGAATATAATCGTCCTCCAGGAGAACCTTTATTGGTTGATCTTTTATACAAATCATATATGAAAAGAAAAGATCTTAAATCTGATCAAAAAGTTATTGAAACACTTAGAAATAATTCAATAAACAAGTGACCATTGATTTACTTGAATGACTACGAACTAGATTTTATTAATATTCGCTTCTATTTCCTGGGTTTCATAATAGAGATTTGATCTTATTATGATTAATAATTAAATTATTCTTGCTAATGAAATCTTATGATTGGTTTTAACTTGCTTTATTTTTTATTTTTTTTTATTTTTTTTTATTTTTTAAGCTTACAATTTTTTTCTCTTAATAAAAATAAATCTTAATACATATTTTATTTATTCCTAAGAAAACATCTAACTGATTTAACTAAAAAAATAAAAAAAATCATTACAAAATCATCCAAAAAAACCATATAAAAACAACCTTCCTGTAAACAATTTGTCCAGATATAAAGAAAATGCACAAATGTTATAATACAATTACTAAATCAATAATCCTTAAACTAAAAACTATCATCAATCCAAGAAGAAAACAACCAAAAAGAAAAAAGAAAAAGAAAAGAAAAGAAAAAGAAAGCTACAAAAATATTTAACATTCTTTTTATAGCTTGTTAAATAAATAATAATAAAATAATCAAAAATAAATAATTGTTTAATGAATAAAAGATTTTTTTTTTTTTTTTTTTTTTTTTTTTTTTTTTTTTTTTTTTTTTTTTTTTTTTTTTTTTTTTTAATATTGCACCGTAGATACTGGAACTGAATCAAAATGATCTCTATTTGCTATAGAAGAAGCTTGAGCAAATAGAGAATTACTTTGTTGAGTTCCGGAAGATAAAGATAAATTACGCTGCTGATGTGTCCTGTTATCCAGTAAACCAGCACGAGACATACTTTGTTGATTCTGTGCTTGTTGTGATTCAGTAAGAAATTCACCTGTATTACTTTGATTTGGTATTTGGAACTCTAAAGGCTGTTGTGAAATAACTGCTTGTAATGCAGCTGAAGTAGAAGTGCCAGAATTAGTAGGAGAGCTATTTAACGATTGTGTAGGAATTCCACCAGTTGCAGAAACAAGCATGGCTTTTAAACTAATCACTTCATCTCTAAGAGAACTTATTTGATTGTTTAAATTTTCATTCTCATTCACATAATATTCTAATTTAGCTTGCAGATTTGCAACCCATTGCTTTTTTCTTTGTCTACATTTGTAAGCAGCAACACGATTTCTTTCAAGAAAATTTCTTCTTTTATCTTCTTCTGTTATAATTGGTTTACCATCAGAAAATTTCTTATAATTATTTTGCATGGATTTTAAATTAAAATCATTGATTTCATCATTATATTCATCTCCATTATAATTCATATCATTTTCATAACTTTGACCTAAAAATGATTCTTTTTTCTCATTTAACATCCTATTATTAGTTGAGTTATTTACATCAAATTGTCCACCTGTAGTTGAAGATAAATTCATTTCAATGTGATTATTTGTGGAATTTGAAATGCTGGAACGTTTATTCGTAGACATTCTAATATTCTCGTCATTGTTTTCATTACTATCATTATCTTTATTATAAGAATCCGGAAATGAATCTGCATTCTCTGATTTTGTTGATTCTACAGATTTTTTTCTTCTTCCAGGACCTTTCTTTTTAGTTGTGTTTAGCAATTCTGAATTGTTTGCAGATCCATTTAAAAGTTTATTCTTTTTAGAGTTTTTATTTATCTCTAAATTGTTAGTCATTTCTTCATCATCATTTTTCATATGCTTTCTCCTTTTTGAAGCAGCTCCTTTTAATTTCCCTTTCGGTCTTGTGTCAGTAGTAACAGCAGAGTTTGTATTTGCAGCAGTAGAATTGGAGGTTGATAAAGATTTAGAACGGGTTGTAGTTTGCGAGACAGAAGCTGTTGAATTTGGTTTAGAATCTAAAGGTTTAAGTCGAGAAGGTTTTTGTTTTCGTTTTTGTTTTTCTTGGGATAAAGACTCAATAGCAGTATCTGTGGATAAATTTTCATTAGTAATATTTGAAGTTGATAAATCATTATTTTCAAATGCTTTCTGTTGTTGCTGAGAAGCGATCCGAGCTGCTTCAGCTTCTGCAGCGTCTTGACTTGATTGAGCCTGAAGCAACATGTAAAGTCCATTAGTTGAATTATCAGATCTATTATTATTATTTGAGGAGTTAAAATCATTATAAGAAAAAGATTGTGATAAAGAAGAAGGGTTTTGAGTATCTGTTGGATTTCCTGAAGAGACGGTACCAGTACCGTTTGAGGATGATGAAGAGTTGGATGAAGAGTCATTAAGGCCTGTAGATGAAGTAATTTGCGCACCTACAGAAGAAGGAGGTGTACCATTTGAACCTAAAAATAAATCAGAAGGCTTACTAAATGATGAAAACATATTTGGAGTAGGTGGACTTGTTGGATCAGGCAACAAATCATTGCTTTGCATAGAA
>JAJMCZ010000115.1:0-27500 GCA_030573245.1 Ascobotryozyma americana | reverse complement strand
TATTTAGATGGTATTTTTTTATATATCCCCTTTTACTATCCATCTATGACATCATAAGACTGTTTCTGAAATAGGGTTGGATTTATATTTATATAAATTCATCCTTTATGCAACCAGAAAGTAAAACTCAACCCCATTTTATTCCCAGGAGGAATAAAACTGTCTAGATTGTAATTTTCGCAATAATAGGCCGTGTGGTCTAGTAGTATGATACTCGCTTTGGGTGCGAGTGGTCCTGGGTTCAATTCCCAGCTCGGCCCTGTTTTTATTTTAATATATAATTAATTTTTAATTATATGTGGCTTTTGGTTAATTGTACATATAAAGATTAATTCTTACTAGATTACATACAAATACTCTTAATTTTATAATACTCTTCATTCTACATACTGCTATATGAAATAGTATTCATATCCTTCTGATAAAGAAACACTCTGATAACCACGGAAACCAGGGTGTCTATGTACATAACAACGAAACAAGTAACGCAAATAAATAGATTCAGTTTCAGTAAAAACAAATACTATAGTGTTTTCTACATTTTTAGTTCTTTAGATTATTTTATTTATTCGCACTATTGTATCGTACACAAACTACCGTAGATTAAATAGTAAACTAGTCCATAGATAGAACAGATTCAAAATGGGTTAGTGTGATTATTGTTTTTTGTCATTATACTTATTTGTAAATTCTTTATTCTGTGTGGTATTTGATTCGCACTGCTTTTTTTAATAAATTTTACTTTACACTGTATCTTTTTTAATAAAATTCAATTTTTTTACTTTTTAATTTTTATTTTAAATTCAATCTTTAATTGTTTATTTTTATTTTAAATTTTTATTTTAATTATTTATTTTTATTTATTTATTTTTATTTTAATTATTTATTTTTATTTATTTATTTTTATTTTTAATTATTCACTTTATATGTTTAATATTTAAATTTTAAAATTTTATTTGAATTTAATCTTAACATAATTTTTTATTTTAAATTTTTATTTTAATTATTTATTTTTATTTATTTATTTTTATTTATTATTATTTACTCTTTATTTTTATTTTTATTTTTTAAATTTGTATTGAAATTTAATCTCAATATAATTGTTTATTTTTAATTTTTATTTTAAATTTTTATTTTTAATTTTTATTTTTAATTTCTAATTTTAATTTTTATTTTTAATTTTTATTTTTAATTATTTTTAAATTTAAGCTTTAATTATTTATTTTTATTTATAATTATTTACACTTTATATTTATTTTTATTTTTTAAATCTTAATTTAATATTTAATCGTTTAATATTTTAATTTTCAAAATTATTTATTATTTTTATTTATTTATTTTTATTTTTAATTATTTACTTTATATATTTAATATTTAAATTTTAAAATTTTATTTGAATTTAATCTTAACATAATTTTTTATTTTAAATTTTTATTTTTATTTTTAATTATTTATTTTTAATTATTTACTTTATATATTTAATATTTAAATTTTAAAATTTTATTTGAATTTAATCTCAATATAATTTTTTATTTTTAATTTTTTATTTTTAAATTTAATCTTTAATTATTTATTTTTATTTATTTATTTTTATTTTTAATTATTTACTTTATATATTTAATATTTAAATTTTAAAATTTTATTTGAATTTAATCTCAATATAATTTTTTATTTATTTATTTTTATTTTTAATTGTTATTTTAAATTTTTATTTTTAATTTTTATTTTTAATTTTTATTTTTAATTTTTATTTTTAATTATTTTTAAATTTAAGCTTTAATTATTTATTTTTATTTATAATTATTTACACTTTATATTTATTTTTATTTTTTAAATCTTAATTTTAAATTTTAAATTTTTATTGAAATTTAATATTTAATCGTTTATATTTTAATTTTCAAAATTATTTATTATTTTCATTTTTTTTATATTTAAATTTAATTATTTACTTTATATATTTAATATTTAAAATTTAAAATTTCATTAAATTTCATTTTAAATTTACTTTTTAATTTTTTACTCTTTATATTATTTTTTTTACTTTTTAATTTTTATTTTAAATTAATCTTTAATTATTTATTTTTATACTTTAATTTTCACTATATATTTATATTTTAATTTTCAAAATTTAATTATTATTTTCATTTTTTTAAATTTATTTTTTAATTATTTACTTTATATATTTAATATTTAAATTATAAATTTTTATTTGAATTTAATCTTAATTATTTATTTTTATTTGAATTTAATCTTAATTATTTATTTTTATTTTTTAAATCTTAGTTTTAAATTTAATCTCAAAATTTAAAAATTAAAAATTAAAAAATCAATCTTTAATTTTTAAATTTATTTTTTAATTATTTACTCTATATATTATTTTTTTTACTTTTAAATTTTTATTTTTAAATTTGATCTTTAATTTATTTTTATTTTTTTAATTGTTTTTACTCTATATATTTATATTTTAATTTTCAAAATTTAATTATTATTTTTATTTTTTTAAATTTAATTTTTAATTATTTACTTTGTATATTTATATTTAAATTTTATAATTTTTATTTTAAATTTAATCTTTAATTTTTTATTTTTTTTTATTTTTTATTTTTTATTTTTTATTTTTTTTGGATATATTTTTTTTCATTTTTCAAATTTAATATTTAATTATTCACATTTTACTTTTTAAATTTTACTTTTTAAATTTCACTTTTTAATTATTTTTTTTTAAAATTTAAATTTTAATTTTATTCCCATTAATCGATTGAATAATTAATAGCTGTCTATCATTTTCCATTATTTTTGTTATTTTATTACTTTGCCATTTATTCTTTTCATAATGGATTTTTCATTTCATTACTCTTCACATACTAACAGATTTACTAAAAAACTGCATCTATTTGTTTATTATTGTGTGTGGTTTACAAAATACTAAATAATATTCTATACAAGACATCAACTATCTGAGAATGCATATTATGTTACATAATAAATAATAAAAAAAAAGTATAATATTATTTAGTATTCTGTAGTATATTTGTTATTGTTATGCTAGCATAAAACGTATACTATACCAATATGCTGTACACAATATGAACAAATGTGCGTGTTTTGGTTAATAGGTATCCCAAAATTCTTTCGATGGATCTCCGAACGATATCCAATGGTTTTGCAGCAGATTGACGAGACACAGATTCCAGTGTAAGCTAAGCATGTATACGAAATATACAAAAAAGTATACACACGCAGGTGTACACAGTATACTTCTATGCAATAAATTATGCAACATGTGTATGATTATGTTGAAAGTTTAGATATGCAGCATAACATCAAAATATTAGTATAATTCAATACTAACGTATAGGTTTGACAATTTGTATCTCGATATGAATTCGATTATTCGTAAGTTGTGTTTTATTATTTTTTTAAGTTAGCTTTATTTATTGATCATTTTAGCTTATTTAATTTTCATTTTTATTATTTTATTTTAATTTTATTATTTAATTTTTATTTTTATTATTTATTTTAATTTTCATTTTTATGATTTAATTTTATTATTTAATTTTTATTATTTAATTTTTATTATTTAATTTTCATTTTTATTATTTAATTTTATTATTTTATTTTAATTTTATTATTTAATTTTTATTATTTAATTTTCATTTTTATGATTTAATTTTTATTATTTTAATTTTCATTTTTATTATTTTATTTTAATTTTCATTTTTATGATTTAATTTTATTATTTAATTTTTATTTTTATTATTTAATTTTAATTTGTATTATTTATTTTAATTTTAATTTTTATTATTTAATTTTCATTATAACCACAAGTTGCTAACCCTCAGACAACTGCACACACGGCCAGGGTACCGACGAAAACATGTCTGAAGAAGAAATGTACAAGTCAATGTTTGCGTATATTGAACATCTTTTTCAAAAAATCAAACCGAAAAAATACTTCTTTATGGCAATTGACGGTGTAGCTCCTAGAGCGAAAATGAACCAGCAAAGGTCAAGAAGATTTAGAACAGCTTTAGAAGCTGAAGAAGAAAAACTAAAAGCAATTGAGAATGATTTACCTTATCCAGAGAATAAATTCGATACAAATGCAATTACACCCGGTACTGAATTTATGGCAAAATTAAGTCTTCAACTTAATTATTTTATAAATAAAAAAATTTCAGAAGATTCGGATTGGCAAAGATGCTCTGTAATTCTGTCTGGCCACGAAGTCCCCGGTGAAGGTGAACATAAAATTATGGAGTTTATTAGAACACAAAAAGCAGAGAAATCTTATTCTCCAAAAGTTAGACATTGTTTATACGGTTTAGATGCTGATTTAATAATGTTAGGCTTATTAACTCACGATCCTTATTTTACTCTTCTTCGTGAAGAAGTCACTTTTGGTCGCTCCAGAGTAACTTCTACCGAACTTGTCGATCAAAAATTTTATTTATTCCATTTAACCATTCTAAGAGAATATATTGAATCTGAATTTGTAAATATTAAAGCTCAAATTCCTTTCGAATACTCATTTGAACGTATTATTGATGACTTTGTACTTTTAGCCTTTTTCATTGGTAATGATTTTTTACCAAATTTACCTGGTTTAAATATTAATGATGGTGCTCTTGTTGTCGTTTTTGAAATTTATCGTAGAGCTCTTCCTCATTGTAATGGCTATATTAATAATAATGGTACAATAAATTTACAATCTTTAAAAATAATTCTCCAATATTTAGAAGAATTCGAATTTATGTTTTTTGACCAAGATGGAATCGATTTACAACTTTTTAATGAAAGGTTGAAAAGAGGTCAAATAAAAGGTGTTCCTGCTTCAAAGGGTAGTTTGGAACTCACTAAACATGAATTATCTTTATATAACTCTATAAAATCCTTTTTTAATTCCCAGTTAGAAGCCAAAAATGAGTCAGGTTCTTCCGTTTTGAAATTAGAATATAATAATGATAATGAATCTCAATTTATTAAAACTCTTTGTCGGAAATTACTACTTCAATCAATTTTCACTAGCGAAGATACTGATAAAAAAATTAATCAGGAAAGCAATGCAAAGTTTGCTTATATCAAATTTATTAAATTTTCAAATCAAAATTCTGACTCTGAATCTGATGAAGATGAGGAATTACTTGATCGTCGTGCTCTTAAAGCAGATAAAATATTTAATAAATATGAAAAGCTGCCAGTATTAGAAGAATCTCAAAATGAATCAGAATCTGGTTCTAGTTCTAGTTATACAGAATTAGAATTGAAAAAGTTTGAAGCATGGAAGGATACTTACTATAAATCAAAACTTGGCTTTTCATATCATGAAACAGATAAGCTTCGTAAAATGACAGAAAATTATGTTGAAGGGCTTCAATGGGTTTTATATTATTATTATCGTGGATGCCCCTCTTGGTCATGGTTTTATTCTTATCATTATTCTCCAAAGATTAGTGATATCAAGCTAGGTTTAAATGTATCTTTAAATTTTAACAAAGGTCATCCTTTCCATCCTTTTGAACAGCTCATGTCTGTACTTCCTTCTAGAAGCAAAAAATTAGTTCCCAAAATATATTGGCCATTAATGTGTAATAAGGATGAATCTCCTATAATTGATTTTTATCCAGAAACGTTTGAAACAGATAAAAATGGTAAAACCGCATCATGGGAGGCTGTTGTTTTAATCCCATTTGTGGATGAAACTCGTTTAATTAAAGCTATGGCTCCTTTGAAGAAATATTTAACAAAGGAAGAAAAAGAAAGAAATTCTATTGGTAAAGATAAAATTTGTAAATTTGATCCTACTCTTGATTTTGTATATCCATCACCATTTCCTGAAGTATTTCAAGATATTGAATCATGTCATTGTCATGTAGAAGATTATCATATGCCTCATATTGAGCCGGAAAATCTTAGATATGGTTTGTTAGAAGGGGCAAAATTAGGTATCCACACAATGGCTGGCTTTCCTTCTTTAGATACTATTCCTCATACATTCTCCTTAGAGAAAAATGTAGTACATTTATTTAATCAGAGTACAAAGAATGATTCTGCAATATGTACCATTACTAATGTTTATAATAATATGAGTTTAGAACAATTGGTTGATGACAGACTAGGTAAACGAATATTTGTTAATTGGCCATACCTTCGTGAAGGAAGAGCTATAGGTATTTCTGATGGACTTGTAAATTATCATATTGTTAAAAAAACCAGATTTGGCGGTGAAATTGAGGAAATTGTTAGGGATATTTTTACAGATCGAGAAATGACAAGATTTGAAGCTAAATGCAAGAGATTTAACAATTACTTTTTAAAGAAAATGGGTGTAAATGTTGGAGAGATTAAATTTTTAGTCGAAGTTGAATATTTAAAAGGAATGAGATATACAGATGATGGTGATAAAGTTAAAGAATATGGTGCTTTAGCTGATTCTGATTCTGACTTTATATTACAAACTACAGTCTCAAATGTTGTTAATGAAGATGAACGTACAATCAGTGTAAAAGGAAAGCCTATTGAAAAGGAGTTTCCAATTGGAAGTAATGTAATATTTTTGGGAGATTATAGTTATGGAAGGGTTGCCACTATAAAAGGGTATTCTGATAACTTAATTGATATTATTGTTCAAAAACTTGATCATAATTCAAGTTTAAATACAATTGGATCATCAATTGCTCATGAATTCAAAAATGAAAATTATTTAAGCTATCATCCGTCATTTGAAGTTGCAAACATGTTAGGGATATCATCATTTTTATTAAGTAGAATAACTTCAAGGCTTTTCGTTTTTGATTCGAGTGATATTCGTGTTCGTATTGGATTAGAATTAAAATTTGAAGAAAGGAAAAAGAAAGTTTTAGGATATTCTTCTAGAAATGACAAATGCTGGAGCTTTAGTGATAAAGCAGTTAAGGTTATTAAAGAGTATATGGAAATGTTTCCTGAAGTTTTTAGGGAATTATCAAAGAATAAAGAGCATAGTAAGATAACTGTTGAAGAAATATTTGGTGAAGATTATCAAGATAGACTTAAAAGTTTAAAAGCTTGGCTTAAACAACAAGAATGTTTTATTAGTGAAGCAGTGCCATTAAGTTCAGAACAATTTGATATAAAACATGTTAAACTACTTGAAAATTTTATTGAAAAGAATACATTTTCAGAAAGATATGTTAAAAAACTTGTTAGAAAGGTTCCAAGATCTGCATTATTGAAACCTAGTCAAGCGAAATTTAAGCTTTACGGTCAAACATTTCATTTGGGTGATAGAGTCGAATATGTTCTTGATTCTGGTAAAGTACCTATTTTTAGTTATGGTACTGTAGTTGGTTTAGCAACTAGTTCAGGTAATTCTTTATTAGATGTTGTATTTGATGAACCATTTATTACAGGTACTAAATTAAATGGAAGATTGAAAACTTCTAGAGGAATGTCTGTCGATGTTTATTCAGTTTTAAATATAACTACAAAACATTTTGTTTTCCATTCCAAGACTTCTGGAATACGAAATAAAGCAAATGTTAGCAATAATAACTATAATAACATGAACAGCAACAACAGATATAGGACAAATTATGATTCATTGTCCTCTAATTTTAATAGAAATCTTTCTATTTCAACTCCTAAATATGCTTGGAATCCTAATAATCTTCCTTCTAAACGTACTCTTAAAGCACCTGAGAAAATTTTAACTGCATCCTCTAGAAATAAAGAAAAGAATACAATGGGATCATATTCTAATTTAAATAAAGGCTCAAAATTTAAGCCTGAAACACAAACATTATTAGATAGGTTTAGTGCATTGAAGAAAGGGGAAATTAAAACCAACACAAATTCTAATCCACCCTATAATTTAAAATCATCTAATAATCAAAGTATTAAAAGTACTAACACTGGTTCTACACCTTTTTCTTTGGATTCTACTTCTGAGGTTCGCAGTGCTGCTGAAGCAGCAGCAGCAGCGGCTGCAGCAGTTGGGATTTCTAAGGATTCTATTCATATTTCTAATAATAAAAATACGACGAATAAAAACGGAAATGAAAATAGAAATAACAATAAAACTGCTCTTGAAGTTAAATTATTAGGTATGTTACAGAGTGATAAAATAAAGAATTTCATTCCAGCTAATAGTTCGAATAATAACGGTTTACAATCTGCGGAGATGTATCCACCTGGATCAAATTCTTTTGTGAATAATATTACCTCTAAATTACTTTTATCTCAATTGAAGGGATCTGGCCAGCAGCAAACTGATAATGTTTATAATCCAAATGCTTCACCTTTTGTTCCAGGTATGAATGTTAATACCACTACTACGAATGGAAATATTCCTGTGTTTGGGAACTTTAATACAGGTGGGAATTTTGCAAATCAAATTCATCCCCAATTTGTACATAACAGTGGTTTGGCTAGTGGGAATCACAGTCATGAATATGGACAAGGGCAAGGTTATACTAATGGCCGTGGTCGTGGGCATGGTCGTGGGCATGGACGCGGAGGGCGCGGTCGTGGTCGTGGGGACAATTATGGCCATGAGTACAATCGTGATTAGGCCATGATTGGCAATGATGGGAATAATTTAACTTATGATCATTTATTTGACTCTTCAGAAATTTAAAAAATGTTTAAAGATCAATATTAATTGTATGTATTATATTACTATTGTTTATATACTATTGTTTATATACTATTGTTTATATATTATTGTTATATTTATATATTATATTGTAAGATGCAGAAAGTATTGAAGTAAAAAACAGAAAAGGAAAGATTAATTGTGGAATTTTATGTATTCTAATGGGACTTCTACGGACTCATCCAATGTTCCACTGAGTAGTAAACCAACGTAAGGTTGCAAGGACCAGCCTACTTGAACGGTCATGGTTTCGTTGCTTTTATGTGTCAGTATGATAAGAACACTAAATAGTAAACAATAGTACTCACTTGAATGAGGGACCAACATCGGTTACGGTGTATTTTGAGATTTTGTCGGTTAAATGAATATGGGCATCTTTTTTATTTTCAATTATGTGGTCCCAAAAGACTACTTCGTTTATTATGTCTGGTCTTTTACCTGGGTATTTTCCTTTTAGGTATACAAACAACGATTTTGTGTTCCAATTAAAGAGAGGCGAAAAGTCTGAAATTAATAATAAATGCAAAAAAAAAAAAAAGAATCAATCAATAAATGCCCCATAAACACGATAAATGCAAACAGAAAAAAAAAAAATTAACAAGCTACTCACCTGTGTCAATGTCGAAAACAAAAGAAGCGTGCTCGGCCGGTTTAGAGAACCTTGGGGACCGTTTTAATTTGATATTTCTATTGCAGTTAGATATAAATAAATAAACACAAACAAAGTTAACAGCCATAGACTCACGAGGCGACGGTCATTGACGAGGGAAGTCTAAAGGCATTGTGAATATGCAATTCGAAAATAGAAGACAATGCGATCAGGACCGACAAGATGAAAACGGCCGAGGTGGCATGTCCAAACAGATGGGATATTCTTGACCCTGCGGAGTGCATTTTTTTATTTTATTTATTTTTTTATGTTGTGGTGTGTTATTTTGCTATTGCAGATGTTTGTATGCTATTTATTGTATTTATTGTATTTATGCTATTTATTGTATTTATGCTATTTATGCTATTTATGCTATTTATTGTATTCTATTTATAAATGCTGCTATATCGTGGTTATAATTAATGTATGCTAATGTAGTTAAAGGTACTTTTATTTGTAGAAGTTGCTACGGCGATGTTGGAGTTAATTATATAGAACCGGGCAAAGACGGTCTTTAGCGGTCCAAAAGATTGCGTCCAACAGATTGCGTCCAAAAAGACTGTCTTTCATGGTAACCGTAGTCAAGAGGAAGCGTATTACAGCATATTAATCACATTACTCTCATTGCTTTTAAAGCCATATATAATATATCAAAAGCTAATGTATGATCATTTATGTAAATATAAAATAGTTGTGATATTTTATCAGTGTATATTACTTTATAAGTTGTATTTATTTTCATTAAAATATATTTGTATGTACAATATGTTAATAAGTAGAAATAGTGATTACTAAGAAAGAAGAATTGATTTAAAATAGAAAAAAAGAAAAATGTTAGAAAAAAAGAAAAATGTTAGAAAAATAGTAAAATAGTATAGAAATACATAGTAAAATTTTATTAAATACGGTCCAGATCCTAAGACAAGACCGTCTTTATCCAGTCTATTTACACTACAGCATTGTGAATGTTTATTTGTATGTTTATATATGTATATTGTATTTGATATATTTATTTTATATTTACTGCGTTTAACTATACTTTTCTTGTTTTTCCCTAGCAACGTGTTTTCACAGTAAAAGCCAAAAGCCATAAGGCATACGGTGTATAATCAATGTTTGTTTTTTTATACTAAAACATACTAAAACATACAAAGTATACAAAGTATACAAAGTATACTTTGTTTACTTTGTATGTAAATAAATGCAAAGTATATTAATACTATTGGTATAAACATTTAGATTGTAAATAGATGCTAAACATAACAAACGTAAATACATATAAATACACATATAAATACACATACAAATACACCTACAAATACACCTACAAATACACATACAAATACACCTACAAATAAACCTACAAATAACTACATAGAATAATATTATACTGCATAGAACAATAGTATATAAACAATATCGTACACTTGTGCTAAATCTAACAGTCTATATTAGATAGTAAAATAATCTATATCTACATGTAAATAAAATGCATATGCAAACATAAAACAAAACTCTACATATATTAGTTCTACATAAACATAATTTACCCACATACATACTTACATAATATATATTTACATATATTCTGTGCGACATATATATATATATATATAAAATATAAATAAAATATAAAATATAACATAAAATATAATTAGCTAAATATCTCCCCTAGTAACATCCATCACATTAAAAGGCTCCTTTCCCAACAATGTATTTGGTCCTGAAAAAGGCTCGCAGTCGACTCGCTTATTCAAAATCGGACCTGCCTTTACACCCTTGCCATTTTTAATATCCTTAAGTAGATTTACAGCCCCCTCTGGAGTGAGATCCTCAGCATAGTCATCATTTATACCCATTACAGGTGCGTTTACACAAGCACCAGCACATTCAACTTCTGAAAGTGTAAATAATTTATCTGGAGTTGTTTGTCCTGGTTTAATTTTTAAATAATTCTCTATAGCGTCTAAAACTTTTGTAGATCCACATAATTGACATGGTGTTGTTGTGCAAACTGTTATATGATATTTTCCAACCGGTTCCCTAAGAAACATTGTATAAAAAGTTGCAACTTCATATACTCTCATTTCTGGTAATTCTAATAATTTTGCAACATAATTCATTACTGAAATTGATGTCCATCCTAATTGTCTCTGACCCAAATCAAGCAAAGGCATTACTGCTGCTCTTTTATATGTTTTTGGATATTTCGAAATTATTTCTTTAGCTCTTTTCATGTTTTCTTCGGTAAATTCAAAGGGAATTGTTGGGTTATTGTACCCAGTATTTCTGTGCTACATATTAGTGACAACCCTGTAAACTTTTAAATATAGATATTTGTATAGCAACCATTTATAGTATTAATATTTATATACTATAATAATATTTATATAGTAAATATTTATATAGCAACCATTTATATAGTAAATATTTATATAGCAACCATTTATATAGTAAATATTTATATAGTAAATATTTACTATACAAATGGTTGCTATATAATAAACATTTATATAGTAAACATTAATATAGTATATAAATGTTTATTATATAATAATATTTATATAGAAATATTTATATAGCAACCATTTCTATAGTAAATATTTATAGTATAAATATTTATATACTATAATAATATTTATAGTATAAATATTTATATACTATAATAATATTTATATACTATAATAATATTTATATACTATAATAATATTTATATAATAAACATTTATATAATAATACTTATATAATAATATTTATATAGTAAATATTTATACAATAAACATTTATATAGTAAACATTAATATAGTAAATATTTATATAGTAAATATTTATATAGCAACCATTTGTATAGTAAATATTTATAGTATATAAATATTTATATACAATATTAATGTTTACTATAATAATATTTATATACTATAATAATATTTAAATAATAAACATTTATATAATAATACTTATATAATAATATTTATATAGTAAATATTTACTATATAAATATTTATATATAGTAAACATTTATATAATAAACATTTATATAGTAAATATTTATATAATAATATTTATATAGTAAATATTTACTATATAAATATTTATATATAGTAAACATTTATATAATAAACATTTATATAGTAAATATTTATATAATAATATTTATATAGTAAATATTTACTATAGTATATAAATGTTTATTATATAATAATATTTATATAGAAATATTTATATAGCAACCATTTGTATAGTAAATATTTATAGTATAAATATTTATATACTATAATAAACATTTAAATAATAAACATTTATATAGTAAATATTTACATAGTAAACATTTACATAGTAAACATTTACATAGTAAATATTTATATAGTAAATATATAGCATCCACTTACAACCGCTACAATGTGTTCTCTCCTAACACTAGTAGATAAAACCGGAGATTTAAACTTTGTTTCTGTTACATTTTTAACCGAATTTTTTAAAGAATTTTTTACCGAATTTAAAACCAAACCGGAGACTTTTCTAACCGATGCCATATTGTGTAATTTAGTTTGTTTATATAGCATGTAAAAAAAAAAAAACACCCCCCAGAATATATTTTCTATTCTATATTTCAAAGGGATAACTTTCTTCAATTTCACTCTTTAGCTAATTAATTATATTGTATACTATTATTATATAATATAGATACGTTGCTAGGGATGATATTTAAACTTTTTAATTGGTCGCAGTTGCTACAGTAACCACCACAATAGTCTATTACCTAGACAATCACTGCTTATAATTAAAAAAATGAACTCTCTGTTAACCAAAAATGTTTATTAGTACTATAGGGAAACTCAAAAAAACGAATAACATTATTAAGAAGTTTACTAAAAAAAGCTTTTCCACTAGCATTATAGTAAACTCCAACATCGGACAGAAGCCAATTACAATTCCTGAAAATGTTGAATTTAAATTACAATATAACAATAATAATACCAACACCAACACCCACTATGGGGAAAAAATTTGCACACTGAAAGGACCAAAAGGGAAACTATCAATCAATTTACCCTACTTTATGAAGATAGGGTTTCCGGAAAAACAAAAAATATTTTTATCAATACACGACAAATTTGACAAAAGGCAAAAATCCATGTGGGGGACCATGAGGAATTTAATATATAATAACCTTTTAGGTGTTTCTGAGGGTCATGTGGCGGTTTTAAAGTTTGTTGGGACCGGTTACAGAGCGGTCTTGTCAAATTCAGGCAGGAAAATTGCTTTGAAATTAGGAATGGCAACTGATATAAAATTACTAGTTCCAAAGGGTATCATTGTAAATTCGCCTTATCCAAATAGATTAGTATTACAAGGCGTAGATAAGCAAAAGGTGACTTTGTTTGCAGCACAAATCCGTTCATACAAACCGCCAGAGCCATACAAGGGCAAGGGCATTTTCGTGAATGGCGAGACAATTAAATTGAAGGTCAAGAAGGTGAAGTGATTGTTATAATGAATAAATGAATGAATAATAAATAATAAATAATAAATACTAATAAATAAAATAAATAATAAAATAAATAAATAATAAATAATAAAATAAATAAATAATAAATACTAATAAATAAATAATAAATACTAATAAATAAATAATAAATAAATAATAGATAAATAAATAATAAAATAAATAAATAATAAATAAATAAATAAACAAACATATAAACATATAAATAAACAATGTATGTAATAAATAATTGTGTATAAATAAACAATGTATGTAATAAATAATTGTGTATAAATAAACAATGTATGTAATAAATAATTGTGTATAAATAAACAATGTATGTAATAAATAATTGTGTACAAAAAATATATAAACATAAACAATGTAACTACACAACACGCTGGACAGCCTCGATCACACTCGGATGTAGACTCTTTGAGGACGCAATCACACCCTTGTTGTCCCTCAAAGTCCTTCCCCTTCCAAAATCCAATGGTTTGCCATACATATCAGTAACAACTCCACCAGCTTCCTGCACAATTAAACAGCCGGAAGCATGATCCCAAATTTTCTCTTCGTATGTATCAGAAACAGGCAATCTAAGATAAATATCAGCATCCCCCCTGGATATTGAACAATATTTTGCTTGGGAATCCATTCGTACACTCTCTTTTGTAATACCCAATAATTTTGCTATCTTTTCATTGTTTGAATGTGACGAATGTCCCGATTCGACTGATTCGCAAAAAATGGCATCTTTACTAGATTCAATTTTCCTAAAATGAATTTGTTTGTAGTTTTTTGTTTCCAAAATATTATTATCTAAATCCAATGGAGCCATATACGAACCAAAGTGTTCAACAGCAAAATATAACGAGCCATTTTTGTTGTTATTATTAGTATTTATGTCAGCAAGTGGTAAATTAGGACATCCAATAACACCAACTTTAACCTTTGAATCAATAATTAGTGCCAAACAAATTGCATATTGTCCCTTGCGAAGAAACCCTTTAGTCCCGTCAACCGGATCCACAGTCCACATACGACCAAGTTCGCCCCCTTTGTAAGATCCATAATCCAAATTCTGCAATACATCTTCCTTTTTTGACATGGGGTTGAAAACACATTCGTTAGTAATAAAATCACTTTTCTGACTAAGATCAGTGCCATTATTGGTAATATTAGCGTTGTTATGACCAATATTAGCGTCAATATTACTAATACTGGCGCTCTTGTTTCCCTCCACACCCTTTATCAGGTCCCAAACATGGTTGCACAAATGGGAATCTGATCTGAGTTGGGAAGAATCTTCCTCACCAACAACCTTATCATTAGGGAAATTTTGTCTCAAAGAGGATATAATAACTGCCTGTGCACCTAAATCAGCAACTGTTACTGGGGAGGAATCGTTTTTCGATACTGTTTCTGGCAAATTAGAAGCTGCCACTTTTCTGGTTAGAACAGCAGCTTTGCAGACTGCTTTGATAGCTACTAAAAGTTCTTTTTTATAGGTACATTTAGATAAATCTAACATTCTACGGGAAAATACTACAATAGGAAAGGATCAAATATTGATTTATTTATTTATTAAAATTATTAAATTTATTTATTTATTAAAATTTATTAAATTTATTTATTTAATTTATTATTTTATCAATTTTTAATTCTACTCAACTCAAATCCCAACCCACTTATCAACTGTCCTATAAAATCTTTAAGACCGGCATGAATTGTCCATAGAAGTTGATATGGCAACCCAGTACATAGTAGCATAGACTAGTCACCACAGCAACAGACCCCCCTAGCAACACAAATTTTAAACTCTATTCACATGTCAGAATAAATCAAACTACATGTAAAGAAAGACGAAGAAAAAGAACAAAAAAGAAAGACGAAGAAAAAAAAGAAAAAAAATGGTTTATTTAATTGGATTAAGAACATCCTTTAGTGCTACAAAAGGATCAATATATTTTATACGGCAAGCAAGGGAAATATTTAAGCGAAAAAACCTTATTTACAATGTCAATTTTAAAAGATTATTTTCAAAAAACACTATAAAGTTTGATACTAATAAAACTGCAACCATAGATTGGCCAACTTTTCTAAAAATTCGCCAGAGACAACGATACTTAAACCTAATCATGTCAGTAATTTCAGGTTTTATAGGATCAGGAATCGCGTGGGCATATCTATCACAAGTTGTTGTGCAGGATCCCACCGAGCCGTCTTTTTTTGGTTTAGACGCGCTAACTGTCATGGTTATTGAAATCTTAATTGCTGGGGCCGCTTCTTTTATTGTATTTGGTCCTTTGTTAGGGAAAACTCTATGGTTATTATTCACGAAGAGGGTTACTAGGGAAACCACAAGACAAAAGGAAATTGTCTTTTTACACCATATTGCGAAAAACAGGGTAAACCCTAGGTTTCAAAGTATGACAAACCCTGTCCCTGATTATTATGGAGAGAAGATTGGTTCTCTGGCAGATTACCGTCGATGGCTTAAGGACTGCAAAGCGTATAATCGCAAGGCCAACAAGTTTTTATAGCATGGGTTTTATAGCATGAGTTCTATAGCATGAGTTTTATGTCTATTTATTAAGTACGTATTATAATATAGCAAGTATTCTTATAGCAAGTACTGTTTACTTAGTCCACCATAATAGTTGGGTCAACTAATTAATTAGGGGTAATCATGGTTACCATGGTTACTGTATTCACCTAATACTACGTATTAGATGCTTATAGCAACCATCAATCAACTACTGGAAAAGTCCACTTCTGCTGATCAGCCCTAAAAGGAACACCAAGCTCTAACAACTTTTCGAAAACGATAGCAAAATCGTTCCTAAATCTATCCTCATCCTTTGCATAGATTTCCACCCATTTTTTAAACTCCTTAGCTTGAACAAGAGCCATATCAGTTGGAAGCATCATTAAACTCTTTGTCTTTTTATCCTCATATTGTTTTTTGCCATCCCATTTCTTCCATTCCCATTTATTATTAACCAATTCAGTAAAAAATTGATTTGAAAAAAATGTAGGGGAAAATGTCCAAGGACCATCATAACCAGAAGCATTTGTATGACATCTTCCAAGAGCATGAGCACCAATAAGAGCAACAGTTTCCTGATCAGTAAAACCCAATCTACCAAATACATCATGAACATGACTAACACCTAAATTGGCATGTGGTAATCTACCATTTGGAGGTACTTTTGATTCATCTGTGTAATCAACTCTACCTGGACGCCATTTTATAGTTGGACCACCAAGTTGTTGAATCGATACTACACCACCTAAAGTCCAAAGATCACCATATGAAATCCAAGGAAATTTATCATGAATTGGTTCTAAAAAATTTCTAGCAATACCTAAACCAGCGTTTTCAGGATCAGCCTGTTCTGAAGCATATCTCATTGTACCGCCATTTGAACCACCAGTTCCATCATTTTTATTATAAGTACCTGATGAATGCCAGGCTAATCTTACAAGTACTGGACCATAAGAGCCATCATCATGGTCATCTTCTTGTACTAATTTTTCTGCAATTGCTTTGTAAACCTCGTTATAATCGTTATAAGTTGGTGTAAATTTTGATTTTGCTTTCTTGGAAGAATTAAACGAATCTATCGAATAAAGATACAGTCCAACTGATAAAAGAACTACCCCGCCAACTGTATAAAAAGCTATTTTTCCAGTTTCTTTAGTAGACAAACCATCGTCATTTCTTTTTGGAGGTTGTTGTTGTTGCTGTTGCTGCTGTTGTCCTGACGACGGAGTCGAATAAAAACGGATCCCAGAACCTGACCTAAGACCTGCTTTTAAACCCAAACCCTCGAGCCTATTTCGGACATTAACGAAATTGTGTTTTACGTTGTAAATGTTTTTTATTCCATTTTTTCCAATAGTCTTTCTACCAATCCAGGTTGGTATTTTTCCACACTTGCCAATCATATTAACGTGACCTTGGTATGTAAGAGATAGTTAATATAGTAATATAGTTAGTATAGTAATATAGTTAATATAGTAATATAGTTAATATAGTATATAGTTAGTATAGTAATATAGTTAGTATAGTAATATAGTTAGTATAGTAATATAGTTAATATATAAATACACAACTAAGTATATTTGGTTATTATACAAAAATGCAGGTATTTGTACACTTATATTTATTTAATGTCGCTTTAATAATAAAAATCAGCCAATTTAAAACACTATATTACAAACGCGATGTACTTTTATAGGGTTTGACATTATATTGGTGGGCGTTAATGCAGAAATAGGAAATAATTATGTATTTTGTTATGTTGTAAGCTTCGAGCATGTGAATCAACCAATCAATGCGATGTGTTTTTCGCAATTGATTTGAGTTAAATTTGATTGGTGGGGTTAATAAAAGTAAAAATAATAATGAAAACAATAATAACCGCGCTTGCGCGGTTATTATTGTTTTATATACCGCAACCGTAGCCGTAACCGATATATTGCCACAAATACTATAATAACCGAAACATCGTGAATCCCATCACCATAACAACAACGCGTTATAAACAGGTCAATAAAGAATTATTTAAATTGGGCCTAATAATAATAAATAAATAATAAATAATAAATAATAAATAATTAATAAATAATTAATAAATAATTAATAAATAAATAATAAATAATAAACAAATAATAAACAAATAAATAATAAACAAATAATAAACAAATAAATAATTATTATTTTTAAATCCGATTAATCACAATGCTTCGTTTGTCGATTTCAAAAAGGGTTTGTTTCCCTAAAACGGCCGCAGGTTCAGCTGAATTAAAAGAAACACACAGTAAAACAGTAGGAGCAGGCAAAAGCGCAGGTGCTAAGTCTGAGGAAAAAAAGAAAAAAGAAAATAAAAATCCAAATAGGGAAATTATTTTAAAAGAGTTACGCGGGGTAAAGGGACTAAGTAAAGGAGTAAAATCATGGCCTCATACAGCAAAATTAATTAAAAAATTTAATTTAAAAAAATTTACATCAACTGGATCAGTTTTTAATTTATTTGTTCAAGAAAGAATTAAACAGCTCGATGGTCCAATTACTGAAAGATTTAAAACTGCAAGTAAAGAATTTAAAGATAAAAGTGAAAAGGATTTAGAAAAATATGAAATAGAACATAAAGAAAGAAAAGAAAAACGTTTGAATGAAATTATTGAGTTTTATAAAAAAAATGGCATGAGTGGTATTATTGCTTACAATAGAGTGTTTTCAAGAAAGGCTCATCTTCCAAAGGAATACAGAAAACTTGGTGCTTATTCTTTTTTCATAAAGGAATCTTTTGCTACAGTGGATGAGCCTTCTTCTACTGACCATTTTAGAGCTTTAGGTGAAAAGTGGAATAGTTTTTCTCAGGAAGAAAAGGATAAGTATGCAAAATTGGCAAAGGAACACAATGACAAAGTAGCCAAGTCTGTCGATGATATTTAGTGATTGTTTTTATTACTATTATATATTGTTTTTTAATATATTTTTTACTATTCTATATTTTTTATCAATATATTATTTTCTATACCGATTGCTATACCTATACTCACTTTATGCATGTATATTTTTATGATATGCTATAATATTCTATGTCTTTACGTCTACTACGTCTATGTTTAATATGTCATACTATACAGTTATATATTCTACTATATTTTTACTACTATATTTTTACTCTATTATTTCTTTTCTGCGTTATATATTCATTCTATTATATATTCTATTATATATTCTATTATATATTCTATTATAATATGCTATTATTATTATATGCTATTATAATATGCTATTATTATTATATGCTATTATAATATGCTATCATATTCTACTAACTATTTCATAGTTAGTAGAATATAGTATTTCATAGTTTATTATGTATAAATTATTAAATATCAATGCTGGAAATCATAGTATACCCCAATTAGGAACCATCGCCATGGTAACAAACACTTTTTAATAGAAGCACAGGGTAATATCCTTAAAAGGAAAGGGTATTTCCATCTCTATAACAACTACACAGTCCCATGACAACGCGGCAATTAAACCCATTGCCGAAATATTTAAGTTTTAAATCGGAATATAGAGAGAAAGTGAATTTGTATGTAGATTTGTTGATTTGTATGGTAAAACGAGTTTCGAATTAGAGTGTAATATTTATAGTGGGAAATTATATAGTGGAATTATTAGTGTGACATACTATAGTGTACACTATTGTAGTTTGTAGTTTGTAGTTTGTAATCTGTAATTCACGATTTACAATTTACAATTTACAATTTGTAGACAATTACGCGTTTTGTACGTGAGTTTTAATTGTGATTTTTGTTTTAGATTCTTTGTAAGTTTGTAAGATTATTTTTATTATTTGTATTCGTTTTTATTATTTCTATTATTTGTATTCGTTTTTATTGTTTTTAATCTTTAATTCTAATTTTTAATTTTTAAATTGGTTTTTTGTTTATCATTTATCATGTATTTATTTCACTTTGTTGTTTTGGTTTAATTTTAATTTTAAGTTGGTTTTTTTTTTTTAATTTTTTTTTAAATTTTTTTTTAAATTTTATTTTTAAATTGGTTTTTTTTTAAAATTTCAGTTTAAATTTCGATCTTTAAATTAGTTTAAAGATTTAATTTTTAAGTTCATTTTTTTTATTTTTATTTTTAATTTTAAAATTTAAATAAGTTTTTTCATTTTATTTTTATTTTAATTTTTATTTATTATTTTATTTATTATTTTATTTATTATTTTATTTATTTATTATACTATTTTTTTTTCATAATTTTTGTTTTATTCTTTTATAATTTTTATTTAATTTTTATTTAAATTATTTTTTTAAATTATTTTTTTACTATTTTACTATTTTTATTTTTTTATGACTTTAATTTTTAACTTTAAATTGGTATTTTTTATTTATTTTTATTTTTATTTTTATTTTTATTTTAAAATTTAAATTAAATTTTATTTATTTATTTATTATACTATTTTTTTTATAATTTTTATTTTAATTTAATTTTAATTTTTGTTTCAATTATTAACTTTAATTGTTTTTTTTTAATTTAATTTTTACTTGTTTATTTATTATTTTACTATTTTTGTTTTTTTAATTATTATTTTAATTTTTAACTTTAAATTGGTATTTTTTTATTTTTTATTTTTATTGATTTATTATTTATCATACTATTTTTTCTTTTATAATTTTTATTTGTTTAATTAATTGTTTTATTATTTACTTTTTATTTTTTTCATTTATTTATTTATTTATTATTGTTATATAGTATAAATACTATATAATAAAATATAATATAAATACCTACTATATTATATTGTCAATAATTATATCGGCATTTATTTACTACTACTATTATTTGCTTATTATTATTTTTTTCCTTATTATTATAATTATTATTACTATATAATTTTTATTATTATTATTATTATTGACTATTACTATTAATTAATTATTTTTTTATTTTATTTATTTTTATTTATTTTTATTTATTTTTATTTATTAATTTTTGTTTATTTTTATGTTGTGGTTAAGGAAAAGATAGCATTTATTTGCAAGTATTTATTTTTGGCATTTATTTAATTTTATTTTATTTATTTATTTTTTTATTTATTTTTATATATTTAGCATTTATTTATTTATTGTTTATTTATTTTAATCATTTTAATTATTTTAATTATTTTAATTATTTTAATCATTTTTATTTTTTATTTTTCCCATATGTCAAAATTCGAATTTTGATTTTTATCTCATTATATAGCATTTATTGTATTAGCATATACTATTTTTTGCCTTTTCTTATTTTGCTATAGGGAGAAAATTGAATTTTGAGTTTGGCTTTTTATTTTATTTTTTATTTAGCATATTTTATTTATTATACTACGTATAATAAATATTATATTTTATTATATACTATTATATTATATAGTATATATTATACTGTACTATAAAATATTAAATATATTTTAAAGTATATTGTTATTGTATAGTATTATATTATACAGTATAGTATTATATTTATTATACTACGTATAATAAATATTATATTATTATTTACTATTATTTAATATTGTTTATTATTATTATTATTTATTTTTATTTATTTATTTATTTAGCATTTATTATTTAGTTTTTATCATTTGTTTACTAACCTTTAGTTTATCGAATAATTGGCCATAGGCACAGGCATAGGCAGCTTACATCGGTCATACACAGTTAAATCGGTCATAGCATTGGTCACAGGCATAGGACAGTTAAATCGGTCAGACTCAGTTAAATCGGTCATAGCATTGGTCACAGGCATAGGACAGTTAAATCGGTCAGACTCAGTTAAATCGGTCATAGCATTGGTCACAGGCATAGGACAGTTAAATCGGTCATGTCGGACACTCTGGAATATATAAACTCAACCTTTGTAGGATTCAGCCAATTTATTGTATCCTTACCCGGTTCAGATGTTGTTTACCGATATATTCGTTCTTCTTACAAAAACGATCCATACCGGTCATTATTTGAATTAATACTTGCATTATTCACTTTAAGATACCTAATTGCATCGGCTAGACCGTCTTCTAGACAGAATTATGTACAATTTACCCCCGCTGAAATTGACGAATTGGTTCATGAATGGGTCCCAGAGCCCTTGGTTCCATATAATGCCCAATTTAATGATCGGCTTTCTGAATTAGAAAGAGATCAATTAGAACACACGCCGGTTATTATTGGTCCTGCATCACCAAAATGTAGACTTGCTGCTCCAACTTCTTTATCTTGTTCAAATAATTCAACCCCATTTTCTACTCCAGGTTTAAGTGCAAATTCAACTTCGAGTTTAAATTCAAATTTAAATCCAATTGATTCTTTACTTGATTTAGATTCTGCTGTTAAAAGTATTCATGGTTCATATAATTTATTATCTACAACTTCATCTTCAACTTCTTCTCCTGCTTCTTCTTCATCTTCAATGATTACTGATAGTGTTAGAAATGTTGAATCTTTATTTAAAAGAGACAGTTTATCAAATACTTTAACTTCAACTACTGCTTTATCATCATCAAATTTATCAAATTTATTAAATCTGTCTGATTCTTCCTCTTCATCAACTAATAACAATAATAATAATAATAAAGATACTCCTTCAAATAATTTACGTTCTTCATTACGTCTTAAATCTTCAGCTACATTTCCAAACCTTTCATTAAATAAATCTTCTTCAGATCATTCTTCTTCTTTAGTATCAAATAATAAAGATAATACAACTTCTCCCAATAATACCACCACCGCTACTTCTACTTCCTCTACTACATCTAATAATAATAATAATAATAATAATAATAATACACAGGAATCAGTTGATTTACTTCCAATTACTCATGTTAATACAAATGGTAGTCGTATTGTTACTAATTTAACTTCAACATCAATTTATAATCTTGGATTTCATCCAAGAATAATTGAACGTGCAACTCATACTATTAAAACGTATGGTGTTGGAGCGTGTTCACCACCCGGGTTTTATGGTACACAAGATGTTTCAATGGCTGCTGAAGCTGATATTGCAGCATTTTTAGGTGTTCCATCTGCAATTCTTTATGCACAAGCATTTAATACTGGTTCATCTTTAATTCCATCTTTTTGTAAACGTGGCGATATTATTGTTGCTGATAAAGGTTGTAATATCTCAATTCAAAAGGGTATTGTTATATCTCGTTCAACAGTTCGTTGGTTTGAACATAATGATACTGAATCCCTTGCTTCAGTTTTAAAAGGAATTGCGGATGAGGCTGAAGAAGCTGAAGATAAAACACTTACTCGTAGATTTATTGTAATTGAAGGTTTATATGAAAATTTTGGTGATATACCTGATTTGAAAGCAGTATTAAAATTAGCTCGTCAATATAAATATCGTATAATGCTTGATGAATCTTGGTCAATTCCAACATTAGGTTCAACTGGAAGAGGTTTAACAGAACTTCAAGGGATTAATCCAAATGATATTGACATAATCTTTGGTGCATTTTGTCATGGTTTTGCTGCAGGGGGTGGTTTCTGTGCTGGGGCATATGAAATGGTTCATCATCAACGTATCAATTCACTTTCAAATGTATTTTCAGCAGCACTTCCTGCATATTTAGCTGTGACAGCATCGGAAGCTATTTCATTATTGAATTCATCATATTCAACTTTTTCTACACCATTAGTACGTAACACAGCAGCAATTTGTGGTATTTTATCACGTTCACCACATTTAGAAATTCTTTCTGATCCTCGTTCACCAATGATTATTATTGCATTAGCAACAGATTCAATTTCGAGTGTTGTTAAAAATTCTAAAACTCGACCTTCTTCATCTTCTGGTGGTCCTTTATCAATCTCAACAGCTGATTTGCCCTTTTTCTCTTCGAGAAATCATAGACATATGAAAAAGGCAAGTTTGGGTACATTTTCATTAGAAACTGAAAAGTTACTTTTACAGCAAATCACTGATGAATGTGCTACAAATGGTGTTCTTATTTCAAGACACAAGCGGGTTGAATCTCAAGAGCAGTTTTCTTTCAGACCCACTATACGGATTTTTGTCAATTCCGCGTTGTCTTTAAAGGAATCAGAAAAGGCTGCTAATGTTATAAAGTCGGTCACAGCCAAGGTTATTTCCCGTCGAAGGCGATAATTGAGATGATTGAACTAGTCTGTTATTATTTGTTATTTATTTTGTACAATGTTATTATTTGTTATTTATTTTGTACAATGTTGTTTATTATTTGTTATTTAATGTTATTTATATTATATTATTTATATTTAATGTTATTTATATTTAATGTTATTTATATTATATTATTTATATTTAATGTTATTTATATTATATTATTTATATTTAATGTTATTTATATTATATTATTTATATTTAATGTTATTTATATTATATTATTTATATTTAATGTTATTTATATTATATTATTTATATTTAATGTTATTTATATTATATTATTTATATTTAATGTTATTTATATTATATTATTTATATTTAATATTATTTATATTATATTATTTATATTAATGTTATTTATATTTAATGTTATTTAATGTTATTTATATTTAATGTTATTTATATTATATTATTTATATTTAATATTATTTACTTTTACTTTATTTTTATATCATATTATTTACTTTTACTTTATTTTTATATTATATCATCATATCATATCATTGATTATTGACCATAATCACTTGATCGGCAAAACTAATCAAATCCTTTTCATTATATGTACAAGAATGGTTTCTGTATTCTCTTCTTAGAGAAGGTATAAAGTCATAAATTTTCTTTTCGTCATACATAAGATTTCTTGCATTTTGGCTTTTTAATAAAATTTGTTTTATTAGATTTTTATTTTGAGGATGCATTAAAATCTGACCAGGCAAAATTTTACCCTTAATTATTTGTAAACGCAACTTTTGTGCAATTTCAAGTAAATTATTAGTTGCAAAGCAAGCACTTGAAGCCAACAATAAACTGAATTTGTCACAATCATTAACAATTAACGATGATTCAATACCGTTTTCAATTGCATTGTTTAAGTAAAATTTCGGAAACGATGATATATATGGTGAAATTGTGTATGTTATTGTATGGAAAAAACAACCCCAACGATTGTTATTTGAAATTGTCTCCGCTGTCATGCGCAAAGCAACTCTGACAATTTCTCTAGACAGTAAAATCCCGATACTGATTTCATTTATCTCAAGCTTTCTAATTGCTGATGTTGTAATGTATACTTTACCATTGGGTAAAGCATAACAAAATCCCGGGTTTGCAGAAACCCTATTTCTATTATTTTCTTTACCAACATTGTCACCATTCTTAGTCAGATGGTCACCATTCTTAGTAATCGTCGTATCATTGATTACATACACTTCCCAATTCATATTGTGAGCATTTAAAGGAATTAAATTTGTCACTTGAGGAGTACTTAATAATAATCTCCTTAAAACATGTTTTACATGTATAGTGTAGATGTCGTTGCCAGGCAAAATTTTATCCCCATAGGCTAACAATATGTAATCATGAATAATATCAGAGGCTGAAATTTCATACTCTTGAGGGAAAATTATTGATCGTTTACGTTTTAATAATGGATCCCATTTTGGATAATAAACATACATTGTAGTGGTAAATAAAAACAAAAGTCCAAATATTTTAACTATTGATATTTTTTTTTTAGAGTTCTCGCCTCTTCTGATTTTTAATTCTTCGTAGGGAGACATTCTTCCACCGGGTACTAAAGTTTTAATGTTTTTATTGTTATTTTTGTTGTTATTTTTGTTGTTATTTTTGTTGTTATTTTTGTTGTTATTTTTATTGTTATTTTTATTTCTATTTTGCTTAAAACTACTGTTTGTGATTCTTCTTCTACATATTAATGTTTTCGAAATATGGTTTTGGCGTAATAAAGAAAATGTGTTTTTTTGTATGTAATTATTCATTATGCTTTGTATAGTGTTTATATAATATATGTATTTATATAATGTATGTATAAGTTGTAAATAAATAATTTATATGGTATAAAGATTAGTAAATGGTTATGTAACTCGATTTATGCCTTTTTGATTCATGCAACAAGACCCTGTATAATAAATGAATAACTGAATAAATGAATAAATGAATAAATGAATAAATGAATAAACAAAATAGTAGCACTTTAATTCATTAGGAGTTAATATTAGTATATACAATAGTATATACTAATAAACTATATTATATATTATATAGTATTAAATAGTATTAATAGTATATACTGTTAGATTATATAGAATTGTATTATTCTACTATATTACATAGTATATTTATATACAGTATAGTATATTATACTATACATATAATTCTATATAATCTATATACTATTTAATACTGTATATGTATATAATATATTATACTATATAATAATAAAATAATAAAATATACCACTATATTTATTATATAATAAATATATAGTAGAATATAATGTAGAATATAATATATATTATAATATATAATAATATAATATATAATACTATATAATATAATACTCTATAATAATATAATAATATAATAATAAAATAATAAAATACTATATACTATATAATTAATATAATATATTATAATACTATATAATATAATACTCTATAATAATATAATACTATAATAATAAAATAATAAAATACTATATAATTCTATATAATCTAATAATATATATTATACTATATAATATAATAAATCATAATACTATATAATATATAATACTCTATAATATAATATATAATAATATAATAAAATAATAAAATACTATATACTATATAATTAACATAATATAATATAATACTCTATAATAATATAATAATATAATACTATAATAATAAAATAATAAAATACACCACTATATTTATTATATAATAAATATATAGTAGAATATAATGTAGAATATAATATATATTATAATATATAATTAATATAATATATAATACTATATAATATAATACTCTATAATAATATAATAATATAATAATAAAATAATAAAATACTATATTTTTATTATATAATAAATATATAGTGGAATATAATGTAGAATATAATATATATCATACTATATAATTCTATATAATATAATACACTATAATAAATAATAATACACTATAATAATATAATAAAATAATAAAATACTATA
>JAJMCZ010000114.1:16199-46758 GCA_030573245.1 Ascobotryozyma americana | reverse complement strand
CCATTATTGCTAGTAATCTGTCAGCCCAATTTGAAAAAGTTCCAATGGAAAGGTTATGGGCGTTTAATAAAAAAACGCGTTCTTTAAAAACGCAAAAGGAAGAAGAAAAGACGTCAGAGATTTTTATATTTTCGTTATTATCATTAGTTGTAAGATTCTCCACATTATTTTCAATATCAGAAATGGAAGAATTATTAGTTGAAAATAATTTCATAGTATTTTCGATTGACTTAAAGTGTTGTTTTGAATAGTTTTCATACAACTGAAGTAAATATGCTTGAGATGAAAAATAATCATGATGAATAATTTGTTTAGAGATTAAATCTATTGTATCTAATATTGACATTGTTGTAATGTTTAAAATGACCACTCTTTGGGTAACAGTTAGTAAAATTAAAGTTGAATAATTAAGCCATTTCATAGTAGAGACATTTTCTACACATTTCCATTGATCGGTTAAGAAAGAAAAATTAATTATTTGACTTGTGGATATTGATTGATTATTATTTGAGGAAAAGGATAAAAATGAAGGCTCTGTATTGTTTTTCACTGTAGAGGAGGAGCCTGTAATTGAAAGTATTTGTAAAGTGTTATCCCAACAATAAGCTAATAATGGTGAACCTATTTTATTATCATGTTTCATACAAGGGTACCAAGCCAATGAAGCTGAAATTATATTTTTTTTGGTTTCATTTTGATAGTGTGAAGAAATTTGTCTGTGTAATTTATATTGAGTGTATGGCATGGGGAAGATAGATAGTACGACTAAAGATTTTGGAGTTATTGCAGCTACCAGTCCAAGTGAATCTGAAGAATGAGGACTGTTCCCTAAGGGTAAAGCAGTGAAATCCAGTATTATTGAAGGAGGTTTTAAAGTTGATATATTTTGAGAAGATATTGAATTATCGGAAAGAATGGCAGAAGAATATCTACCAATTAAACGTAAAGTTTGTACGACTCTTCCAGTTAAGGAACGAGTTCCATCATGAGAAAAAGCCATACCTTTATTATCTGAAGATACTAAAGCGGTATGGCGTTTACCAAGAAAAGAAATATGAAGTATTGAAGCACCAATTATGTGAGCATCATTATTTACAGGTTTAGAGGGGTTATATTCAATTGGGGGTATATGTAACAATGGATGAGGATATTTAATTGAAGGTAAACGATGTGAGTTTATATTTATATTTGAAGTTGAAGATGAAGATGAAAAACCATTCTGTTGTGGTTTAAAAGACTTAGTTAATGAGGAAGGTGCAGAGTATGTAGGTGCTTTTGTTATATCCCAAATGAAAATAGAGCCTGAGGAATGACCAGAAGCTATAGCTTCATAATCTGCAGATATAGCTAAAGCAGTTACAGGACCAGCTTGGGAGGCTAATGAATTTGGTCCAAATACATATCTTAAAGTTTGATGATAATCAAATAAGAGAATATAACCTTTTGAAGTTCCCACAGCTAAAGTTATAGTGACAGCGATTGAAGTTGGAGAGCCAAATAATGTTAAAGAATTATCAGAAAAAATATCATTTGATATTTTTTTTAATAAATTCCAACGAATTACATCCCAGGGGGTAGAATTATTTGAATCATTATTATTAAAGCTATTAAAACTTGATAGGGAAGAAGATCTTGAACGTGATTTATTTAGTGAAAAAGATGAATTTGACGGTGATTTAGTCAGATATTTTGGATTTGAATCGAAACGAGATAAAAGTCTTGTACCAAAAGTGGATGAAAGTGAAGAAATTGATGGTATTGAAGAAGGTGATGATCTGCTATTAATGTGAGTATTAATTGTGTTGGTGTTCAAGTCTAAACTTGAATCCGAGGGTGAAGAAATTGATATAGATTGTAGTGAATTTTTAGTGTTTAAATACTTTTTGTCATTTTCATGTACACCGTCAAAAGACATGTTTATCTAATGTTAGTAAGGTAGAAGGTAATTAGTATGCAAATATTTTACAAAGTAATTATACTATAGTGTTAATATAAACAAATGTGAATAAAATGCAAATGTTATTATAGTGTATAGGAATATTCCAGTGACGAGTATATATAGAAGCAAAAGTATAGAACGCCTTCTGAAGTAAATGCAAGAATGTCTTTTTGAAATGTAAACAAAGAAGTTAAAAAGCATGCAATTGAGTTTGAATATAACTTGGTGTAAGCGAAGCTAAATGTAAGCATGTTATTCCATGTTATTCATGCTATTCTATGTTATTCATGCTATTCCATGTTATTACAATGCGTTATTAAATACTATAATCTATACTATCTATCTATACTATACGGTAGAAAGTATGAATTATTATACTATAGTATAGTTCATATGTAATTTATAGTGTAATTTTAGTATAGTTTATAGCATAGTTTATAGTATTGTTTAGTTCAGTTTAGTTTATACACTAGTGTGATTGCTATAGAATATAATAAATATAATATAATAAATATAATAAATATAATAAATATAATATAATAAATATAATAAATATAATAAATAATAAATAATAAGTATAATAAATATAATAAATATAATAAATAATAGTAATAAATAATAAATATAAATATAAATAATAAATATAAATATAATAAATAATAAATAATAGTAATAAATAATAAATAATAGTAATAAATAATAAATAATAGTAATAAATAATAAATAATAGTAATTAATAATAAATAATAGTAATAAATAATAAATATAATAAATAATAGTAATAAATAATAAATATAAATATAAATAATAAATATAAATATAAATAATAAATATAATAAATAATAAATAATAATTATAATAAATATAATAAATAATAGTAATAAATAATAAATATAAATATAAATAATAAATATACAGAGTATGAATATAAATTAAGAAATGATGTACAATCGAAAACTAAATAAATAATTATTTAATTGGATAATAAATATAAATAATAAACCAAATCATAATAAATATTGTTCACTCACTGTAGATTAATTCTCAATTCTTTGAGTTCTTTTGAGTCTTTGAATTCTTTGAGTTCTTTTGAGTCTTTGAATTCTTTGAATTCTTTGGAATTGTATGTATTCTATAATTGCTGCGATTGTATCTACTACGTATGTATGTATGTATATATGTATATATGTATGTATGTATGTATGTATGTATGTATGTATGTATTCGTCGTATATTTAATATTTACAGTCGTTAATACAATTTAATCTTAGCGATTAATAATTACACAATAAAATGATAATAAATTAATTAGATTCTGTACTTGGGAAGAATGTAATTAATAGAAATATGAAAATATAATTAAAGTAAATAAATGTAAAGAAAGATAATAAAATAATTAAATTTAATAGAAATATAATTAAATATAATTAAATTAAATTAAAAGATAAATAAATATAATTAAATATAATTAAATTAAATTAAAAGATAAATAAATATCATTAAAAGGTAAATAAATAAAATAAAATATAACTAAAAGATAAATAAATAAATGTAAATTAAATATGAATAAATATAATAATATAAATAAATATTTAAAGATAATAATATAAATAAATATTTAAATATAATAATATAAATAAATATTTAAATATAATAAATAATAAATAATAAATAATGAATATAATCAGATAAATAAAATATAATTAAAGTAAATTAAAATATATATAAATTTAGAGAAATATAATAAAATATAATTAAATATTTACATATAACTAAAGATAAGTACATTTAATACAAATATAATCAAAGACAAATAAATATAATTAAATATAATAAATAATCAAATATAATTAAATATACATAGCAAGTATAGAAAAATAATTTTAGTTAAAGTTGAATTAGTATAAATTATAACAACTGTAATATAATCAAATACAATCACTTAGCATGATCGGTCCACAATTACCTCCAAAATGGTCAGAGAAATCTACTAAAGATATAAATAAAGAAAGCGCTACAACAAAGAATTCCAACAATGCCAACAATGCCAACAATGCTGATCTAAATACTAACAACAATAGTAATGCTAACCGCAATGCTAACAGCAATGCTAACAGCAACGATGACAGAGAGGAAGTTTTTATAGGTCCAAAAATACCGGATAAAAATCTAAACATACAGGAAGAAGAGAAAAAAGCTTTAGAGAGACTACAAAAATATGCCAAAAAAAACAACAATAAAAATAAAAATAATAACAACGAATCAATTCATGAAGAATGGATGGTTATTCCTCCAAAGGCAAAAGAATTAGCAAAATTCGATGGAAAACCAAGACAGTTTTTAAAACAACCGTTAAATTCTCAATCAGATAATTCATTATGGATGGAAACTGAAAAAGATAGAAGGAAACGACTGGGAGATGAAATGGGATTAACAAGGGGTAGCAATATTAATACCAGCAATATTAATAACAGTACTAGCAATACAAAACGAAAAAAACTAGATGAGAAAACATCGGAAATACAACCTAATTCAAGAAATGAAAAATCTTTATTAGAATTACATAGAGAAAATAATAAAAATGATAATAGTGAAAAATTCAATATTAAGAAAGATATGGCTCCTAGTATTGATAAAGATGCAGTTAAAAGATTGATTACTCATCAAGGTGGCATTAACAATAGATTTGACTAACACATACAATCATACATTTATGTATACTTTATGTATACTTTGTATACTTTATGTATGTATGATTTATGTATGTATGTATGTATGTATGTATGTATGTATGTATGTATGTATGTATGTATGTATGTATGTATGTATGTATGTATGTATGTATGAATGTATGAATGTATTTATGTAAATGTATAATTGTATGTAATTGTGTATTTATTGTGTATATATATGTATTTATGTATATATTGCGTATATTTATATATATTGTGTATGTATATATTTATATATTTATGTATATTGTGTATGTATTTATATATGTATACTACACGCTATCACACATGTCAATATCACCATCTATGTCCACATCATCGTCCATCTCAACGTCATCAGCCCCATTCAGACTGTTGTAATACCTTTCTAAAGAACGAGCAACTTCTTCTTTGGCAGGAACATATTTGACCAATGCAGTGCAATTTTTCTCCTTAGTGTAGAATCCTGCCAATGGGTTTTTTAACAATTTTGCAAACACTGGAAGAACTTCCAACGTACCTGCATTGTTAAATTTACTGTTATTTTCGCTATCGTTATCGTTATTGTTGTTACTATTAACACTGTTAGCACGTCGGAATTTTCTGCCACTCAGAGAAAGTCGCCTTAAAGAGTCGCCCACTAGACGAACTTTTTTATAGTCACCAGAATTATCTTCGCTCGAATGAGTTCTTTTCATTCATATGTTAATGTGGTTTAGTGTTATTAGTGTACTTTATTAGAATTTATTTAAGTAAGTATAGAATTGTAATTAGTATTCTAGTTTTATTATTTATAGCTAGTTAGAAATTCTAGAAATTGTATTATTCTCACTATAAATAAAAAGCAATTAACTTCTTGGCTTATTAAATTACAGAAAGGGTTCGATTTAATCGATTCAGAAATCAGAAATCCATAGTAACTAATATAAAATATATTTTTTTATACATTTATTTGCACATTATTTGTACATTAATTTGCACATTAATTTGCACATTAATTTGCACATTAATTTACACATTAATTTACACATTAATTTTAAACATTAATTTTACACATTAATTTTACACATAAAGTGCACATAGTTTTACAATTGTACTATATTTGAAATATACACTGTAAAGACATACTAATTTTTTGTTTTATCTGCATTTTAATATGGACGATATGACTGCAAAATGGCCAGCTTCCCTGGTGAGTATAAATTAAACACTAGAATGCTTTATATTTTATAGGAATTTAGACATTTTACTATTTTCCTATTTTAATTGTAGCTTTGAGTATTTAGAAATTTGAATTGGAATTATTTTTGTTTATTATTATTTATTATTTACTATTTACTATTATTTATTATTTGTTATTATTTATTGCAATAAATATTTATATTAAATATTTAATATTTATTATTATTATTATTATTATTATTATATTTATTTTTGTTTACTATTATTTATTATTATAATTATTGTAATGAATATTTATATTTAATATTTATTATTATTTATTATTTATTTACTTTTATTTTTATTTATTATTTATCATTTATTATATTTATTATATTTATTATATTTATTATATTTATTATATTTATTCTTATTTTTTATTGTAATAAATATTTATATTTAATATTATTTATTATTTTTTATTGTAATAAATATTTATATTTAATATTATTTATTATTTATTATTATTATTTCTTACTTATTTTTATTTTTATTTTAATTTTATTTTATTTTTATTTCTATTTTTAATTTTATTTTAATTTTATTTTTATTTTTATTTTTATTTTTATTTTTATTTTTATTATTATTTATTATTATTTATTATTATTTATTATTATTTATTATTATTTATTATTATTTATTATTATTTATTATTATTTATTATTATTTTTATTGTAATAAATATTTATATTTAATATTATTTATTATTTATTATTATTATTTCTTACTTATTTTTATTTTTATTTTAATTTTATTTTATTTTTATTTTTATTTTTATTTTCATTTTCATTTTCATTTTCATTTTATTTTTAGTTTTATTTTTATTTTAATTTTATTTTATTTCTATTTTTATTTTTATTTTTATTTTTATTTTTATTTTTATTTTTATTTTTATTTTTATTTTTATTTTTATTTTTATTTTTATTTTTTTATTTTTATTTTTTTATTTTTATTTTTATTTTTATTTTCATTTTCTTTTTCATTTTCATTTTCATTTTTGTACTATTTATTATTTATTATTTTTTTCACTATTTAATTATTTTCATCCAAACTAACAAACAGGTTCGGTCTACGTTTATTGACTTTTTCAAAAATAGATCTCACAAATTTGTCAAATCAAGTCCTGTCATTCCGTACGATGACGCTACATTATTGTTTACAAATGCTGGTATGAACCAATTCAAACCAATATTTTTAGGCACTGTTGATCCAACTTCGGATTTTGCAAAATTAAAACGTGCTGTAAATTCTCAAAAAGTTATTCGTGCTGGTGGAAAACATAATGATCTAGAAGATGTCGGAAGAGATTCTTATCATCATACTTTTTTTGAAATGTTAGGAAATTGGTCTTTTGGTGATTATTTTAAAAAAGAAGCAATTAATTGGTCTTATGAATTACTCAGTAAAGTTTATGGCTTAGACCCTTCTCGTTTATATGCAACTTATTTTGGTGGTGATGAAAAAACTGGTCTCAAACCCGATTTAGAAGCAAAACAATATTGGATTGATGTTGGTTTAGATCCATCTCATGTTATTCCCGGAAATGTCAAAGATAATTTTTGGGAAATGGGAGATCAAGGTCCGTGTGGTCCTTGTTCAGAAGTTCATTATGATCGTATTGGTAATCGTAATGCTGCTCATTTAGTTAATCAAGATGATCCAAATGTACTCGAAATTTGGAATAATGTCTTTATTCAATATAATAGAGAATCTAATGGTAATTTAGTAACATTACCCGCTCAGCATGTTGATACTGGAATGGGCTTTGAAAGATTGGTTTCTATTTTACAAGATAAAATGTCAAATTATGATACGGATGTTTTCATACCTTTATTTAATCAAATTAGTAAAGTTACAGGCACAAGACCTTATACTGGAAAATTTGGTTCAGAGGATAGTGATGGTGTTGATATGGCATATAGAGTTATTGCTGATCATATAAGAACACTTGCCTTTGCCATAGCTGATGGTGGTGTCCCTAATAATGAAGGTCGCGGTTACGTCTTGAGGCGTATTCTTAGAAGAGGTGCTAGATATGCTAGAAAAAAATTTAATGTTCCAATTGGTTCCTTTTTTTCATCAATTTTACCAGCTTTAACCGAGCAAATGGGTACTTCTTTCCCAGAACTTTTATCTCATTCTAATGATATTATAGAAATTTTAAATGAAGAAGAAGAATCTTTTGCACGCACTTTAGATCGTGGTGAAAAACTTTTTGAACAATATGCTTCTCAGGCACAAAAATCCAATAGTACTCAATTATCTGGTCATGATGTATGGAGATTGTATGATACATATGGGTTTCCAGTTGACTTAACAAGATTAATGGCTGAAGAAGCTGGTCTTACTATAGATGAAGAAGGTTTTATTGCTGCTCAAAATGCTTCAAGAGAAGCATCCAAACGCGGTAAAAAATTCTCAGGTCGTGCTAATGGTACACTTACCCTTGATGTTAATTCTATAGCAAAATTAGATCCTCTTCCAAAGACTAATGATTCTTTCAAATACACACATTCAAATGTCAATGCTACTGTAAAGGCCATATATACAACTTCACATCAATTTATTGATTCTACACCATTGAAAAATGAAAATGATGAAGAAGAATTTGGTATTATCCTTGATAAAACTTCATTCTACTCTGAATCAGGTGGTCAGGAATATGATACCGGACGAATTGTAATTGATGGAAAAGCTGAGTTTGAAGTTGAGAATGTACAATCTTATGCTGGATATGTTCTTCATACTGGACGTATGAAATATGGTCAAATAAAAGTTGGTGATTCTGTTGTAAGTGAATATAATGAATTAAGAAGATGGCCAATTAGAAATAATCATACAGGAACACATATATTAAATTATGCTTTACGTGAAGTTTTGGGTGATGGTGTAGAGCAACGAGGTTCCTTGGTAGCATCCGAAAAGCTTCGTTTTGACTTTTCTCATAAAACTGGTACTTTAACCAATGAACAACTTGCACTTATAGAAGATATTTCTACCCGTTATATTCGTCGTAATGTTAATGTTTATGCAACTGAAGTTCCTTTAAGTCTTGCAAAAAATATTACTGGAGTTCGTGCAGTCTTTGGAGAAACTTACCCTGATCCTGTACGTGTTGTTAGTGTTGGAGTAGACGTTAATGACTTATTAAAGGATCCATCTTCCACTGAATGGCATAAGATTTCAGTAGAATTCTGTGGTGGTACGCATGTTAAACGCACGGGTGAAATAAAAGACTTGATTGTCGTTGAAGAAAGTGGAATTGCAAAAGGTGTTAGAAGAATTATCGCAGTTACAGGATCAGAGGCCGCCGATGTACAACGTGCTAGTGATAAATGGAATGATCGTCTTGATGAACTCGAAAAAATGATGAAGGGTGATCAGAAAAGTTCTGTGGAAGCAGTTGCTAAAAAGACAAGTGTAGAACTTGGGGCTGCAGTTTTAGGCGTGTTGAAGAAGAAGGAATTAAAAGACAGATTTGGCGTAATACAAAAGAAAATTACAGATGAGGCTAAAGCTCGCCAAAAAGCAGAAAGTAAACGTGTTGTTGCAAGTGTTGCTGAAGCTTTTGAAAATGTCGCAGATAAGAAAAATGAAGGTAATCCTTTTGCAGTAGTGAAGGTTGAAAAAATAGGAAATAACGCTAAAGCCATCTCAGAGGCTTTATCATATGTTAAGTCTAAATTACCTGGTAAAGATGTATATATTATTGGATCACCAATTGAAGGTGGAAATGGAAAAGAAGTTGCACATGGTGTTTATATTTCTCCTGATACAACGAAACGTACAGGTTTTAGTGCTTCAGATGCAAGTAAAGCAGTTGTTGATATTCTTGGAGGTCGTGCAGGGGGTAAAAATCCTACAAGCCAAGGTGTTGGCGTACACGGAGAGAATGTTGATCAAGCAATCAAAGCTGTTGAAAAGCTTTTTAGTGAAAAGCTTAATTTGTAAAAAGATTTTTTTGTTTAAATAAAAATATATGTTTTTTTTTTTTTACTTTAGTATTTATTAAAACTTTACATTGTTAAAAAAATTGATTTAAACCTAAATTAACTACACAAACAAACCAAACTCAGATAAAATAAATAAAACAAATAAAACAAACAATAAAACAAATAAAACAAATAAAACAAATAAAACAAATAAAACAAATAAAATAAATAAAATAAATAAAACAAATTTAAAATAAATAAAATAAAAACTAATAAAAAAATATTAACAATTTAATAAAATAATTTACTCTTTATGAGTAGAGCTTCTTAAAGAATTATGAATGCTTGGTGTAGGGGAAGAAGGTGCATTTAAAACTTGAGATTTAAGCTGAATATTCTTAGAGTCATTTGAAAAATTATTTTGAATATTATTTGCTTTTTCAGAATCCATGATAACAGATTCATTAATAGCATCATCAGTATTAATTTTTGGACCTTTAAACCATTTACGAGCTGAGATTGCATACCAACTTAAGGCGAAAAAAATTGGGCCACCATACACAAGACAAGTCCAATTCATAACTTGGGCATCAAGATCTCCATTTCGAGTTGCAGGGAAACAAAGAATTGGGACCATAACTAAAACAAAAGCACAAGAAGCAATATTTACTGGTACCGAAAAGGCACCCAAATAGAAGGGACCTGGACGGAATTTTTTACCAGCCATAAGTTTAAGTGCAACAGGAATGGTAAAGGCAATGTATTGAGCAATTGCACCTACAGAAAAGATTGCACCTATAGCAACAGAATTAAACCCTAATAAACCTAACAAGGCACCGATGAGCCAAAGAAACCATACAGCAATAATTGGAGTTGATGAGCTTGGATGAACATAAGCAAGATACTTTGAAAAAGGTAATACATCATCGCGTGAATAAGCATAAACTACTCTTGAAGCACCAACCATGCAACCTTGTCCAACTAACCATAAGGCAACAATAATTAAAGACATTATACCTAAAGCACCATCATCACCCATGACTTGTTGAAGAAATGAAGCCATTGGTTGACCGATTGGAGAATTTACAATTTCATCTGTATCACGAGCAGTATAAGCAATAACAAGCATAGCAAAGAAACCTAATAGACCACCTAAATGTACAGTGAAACGTAAAGCTTGTGGGGCAGCAACATTTGCATTTGAGCATTCTTCTGATAAATGGAAAGCAGCATCATAGCCACACATTGTCCAAATACAAGTCATAAAAGACATTAAAAATGCAATACCTTTTGGCCATTCAGTACCATTTTCATATTCAATCCAAGCAGTATGAGCATTATTTGTTTTTGGATGAAATTTTGAAGCAGCTGGTACAGCGATATAAAAAATTAATAAGAGAAGTAAATTAAAAACAGTTGAAACTAAATTTAATTTTGCGACGAATTTTGTTGGTAAAGAAGTTATGATTGCATGAGTGATAATTAAACCTAAAAATAAAAGATAAGTGTGCCAATCCTTTGGAACGTAACTTGGATTTTTAATTGAAGCACAACCGAGGATCATTGATGCCAAGCCCCAATCTACAGATGGTACGAAAGTTGCTTGGCCGATAAAATTTGACCAACCCACGATCCAAGCACAGATTGGACCCCAACCATTTGGAGCTAAAACAGCAGCAGCATAATAAAGACCGCCTGCAGTTGGAAGTGAAGAACATAATTCAGCCATTGAAAGACCAACAAATTGTATGAAAACTGCTGGTACAATCCAGCCCCAAGTTAAACCAATAAAGGAAACATAACCAGCAGCATAGGATAGAGTGGTAGCAATAGAAGGTAATACACCTAAAACAGAGAAAGCAACACCAAAAGTTGACCAGATTGAAAATTCGCGTTTGAATTCTTGTTTATATCCTAATTTATTAAGTACTTCTGCATCGGCTATATCTTTGTCATTTTTGATTACATTGGGGTTATGAATATAACTTGTACTGGGACCTAATCCAGAGTTGTTACTATTAACGGTTTCGATTTTTGCTTCTGATTCTATAGCGGTGGCTATTTTTTTCAATTTATCAAACATGACGTGATCAAAAGAAATTATAAATAATAATAATAATAATAATAATAATAATAATAATAATAATAATAATAATAATAATAATAATAATAATAATAATAATAATAATAATAATAAATAATAAATTAAAAAAATAAATTAAAAGTGAATAAATATCAAAAAAAAGCAAAAATATACTATAAAAATATAATATAAATATAACAAAATAATAAATAATAAATGTTAAATATAATAAATCAAATTCTACAAACTATACTGTAATAAATACACAAACTTTCTACGATGTATATGCTACTTATATATACATTTCTATTTATCTACAGATTATCTAATACTGATTAAACTTGTACAAAAGATTAAAAAAATACTGTGCTAATATGTATCATTATCAATATTATCTATAGCCACTATCATTATCATTATCTTTGAGTTTAAAACATTTAATATTTGATTTTTCTTTGCTTTTTGGCTGTTTTAGATTACAATAGTATTATATTTTATAGATTTTTATCAAATTTTTATAGGTTTTTATTAGATTTCGTTGGTTTTTGTAAATTTAATTAACTATTTAAAAACCCTCCGCCCTAATCTTTGAATATTTTAATAGCGAACTATCCTATCCAGGTTTAATTAACGACACCTTCCTATTTGGTATATTTAATTCTTCGATTAGATTTCCCAGTTAAAACCCAATCTTGACTTCCTATTTAGTAATTAGCCAATAGAAAGGAAACGTTGGCTTATTAATTGTGCTTCTTATCGGTTAATTTGTTTTTATATTAATAATTATTCTTTTATTATTATTAAGAAACGCACTGGTTTAAGATATTATTTTAGTGATATTATGTAATTATTATTATTATCTATCTATCTATCTATCTATTTAATTAATTAATTTAATTAATTGATAACGAGCAGTGGAAATAAGAAAAAATAAAAAATAAAAAATAAAAAATAAAATGGCAGCGGATTTAAAATTGGAACCGCTAAAACAACGTTGTCACGACAACGTTGTTTTGGCGGTTCTAAAAGATCGTATAAGAAAAATATTTATTAGAGTAGTTTTATTATAACCTTTTAACAGATATTAAATTTTAACAATATTAAATATTTATCAATAATAATTTTAACAATATTAAATATTTATCAATAATAAATTTAAGTACACATTGCATTAATTGTATTTATTCCTCTTGTAAAAGTCTTCACTTTCTAATTTGTCGTAGAGTTTAAAATTATAGTGTAGAAATCTGTTATTATAATTGCATTCGTATTTTCCCAATTTTCATACAAATAATTTGAGCGTAGATGTAGAACACTTTACACACTATGTTTGTTAAAAAATTATATATGTTTTAAATTACATATGTGTTTTAAATTACATGTGTGTTTTAAATACATGTGTATTTTAAATTACCATCAGAATATAAATAGTAGAAAGCACAATGTGGAGAAGTTAAATAATCTACAGTATATAAATGTCTGATGATATAATACGTGTAAAAACGCTATTAACAATATATATACTTGTTAACGGCCTTTTCAGACGGTCCAAAAAAACGGTTGATTTAAACAAACAGTCCAAAAAAGCAGGCCGGGTAAACTATGGAAAAAATAAACCGATGGAAAAAGACGGTCTTTTTCCAGCTCTACACGGGAGGAGTTTTGAAGGTAACCATAACCATGTGTACCTGGGATTTCTAGAAATCTTACCCGAAAATTAGGAATCCCAATTCCGTTACAATATATTTGAATTAAAAAACAAAAAAGAAAAGTGTTTTTTTTTGTTCTACGTTTAATAGCCCTATAGGCTAAACGGTTTTCGACCTTTACGATTCTTATAAGGAATCGGGTCCCTTTATATTTTTGTCCCATTGTAAAAGCAAATAATAAATAATAAACAAATAATAATCTAATAACAATTTAATTAATTAACAATACAACTTAATTCACACTTACAAACTATAAAATTCACTCTATTACACTTATCAAAAAAGATCATTGTTAGACACATCCACGCCAAGAACCTTAATAGGATCCTGTAAATCAAGCCAACCCAAATAAGGCTTGGAAATTGAATACCCCATTAACTCTTGTAACCTTCGAGGATACTTCTTAACAACTTCCAGCGGTGTAGCCAAATATTGATTCTCCTCCTGTCGTAAATACCCCCTAGTAATAAAACAAGAATATAAAAGTCTCTCTTCATCCTTTGAATTGTTTGCCGAACCACCATGGTAACAAGATGCAAGCATCATAAATGCATCGCCAGCATTTAATTCTGCATATACCGATTTACTATCATCCGGTGGACATTCCAAGCCAGTTAAATGAGAGTAAGGAACAAATCTCGTAGCACCATTTTCCTTTGTAGTTTTCTTACCGGCAACAAACAAGCCAATGCCAGCATCTCTGTCGAAAGTATATTCTTCTGGACCTTTTAATTCTTTTAAATGATTGTGATGTATATAGTCATCTCTGTGTAAATCTTGTGCTCTCGCGCCTGGTAAAATAGAGAAAACAATAGAGTTATTTAATTGAGGTTTAGAAACTGATGTAATTTGTTCGTTACCCCAATATGCTTTAATAGCATCACTTAAAAAAATTTCACAAACATCATTATATAATTTATTTCCAATAATTTTTTCTGCTGCAATACGAGATTTTCCAACCATACCACATACTCTTCTAGATTCTTTTGGGAAAAATTCTCCACCCCATGATCCTTGTTCTTCAATATGTGGTCTTAAATCTTTTTCAATTCCATCTAAATCTTCTTGATTTAAAAAGTTCCTAATAATTATTCCACCATCTCTGATAAGTGTTTCTTTGACAATTTCAGCTGTTGCTTCTTTGAGAGAAACTGAAGTCATATTAAATTCTGGTCCTGTCATTTTGATATATTATATTTTATAGTATATAAAATTTATTTAATTTATAAGTATTCTATAGTATATAACCTATTTTAAATTATAAATAAAATGATGTTATGTAAAATATTAAAATAGACTTTAAACCATGCTTTTATATCATAATATACGTATATATTAGTTAATAATTAAACTATTACTCCTTCCTTCGATGGAAGGAGCATATTCGTCATTGTTTAATTATTAGAATTAATTATATTGATTTTATTTTTACTAATCTATATCTTATCTGATATTGATAGACTCTAATAGTGATTTTGCCTTAAAAAGAAAGGTAGTAATTGTTAGTAATAGATAGATAATAAATAAAAAATAAAAAAAATAAAAGTGCAAACACCAACCAAACCTTATCTATCCTCATATTTTCAGCCACCATGTTCATTTCGCTTAATTTTTATTTAATTTGATTATTATTATACAAATTATTTCGACAATACTGATACGCACTGTTCATCATTGTTAATTTAATTTTTTTTTTTTTTTTTTTTTTTAAATCTGTACTTCCTTTTTAAGAAACTGATAAACTATGTCGTTTATCTGTAATTTATCACAATACGTTGTAATACGCGCGGCAGTTTCTATTTATGGTTATAATTCTATTATTACAAATAACATGGATTAGTGCAACTATTTAATATTTCTTAGTCTATATTATTATGATATATATTTTTAATTAGATTTTCATCTTGACGTTATCTAATTCTATGTTTAAAGATTAGTACAGTTGTATACTTCCCAAAGAAGAAAGTGGTTCGCAAACCGTTAGCGTACGTATTTGTAGGTTATTAGTTAATTTTCTACTTGGCAACGAACGTTTTTTATCTTTTATCTTTTTTCCTAAAAACTAAAACTATCCTTCTAATACAGGGCAAAAGACCGTCCTAGTCTTTTTTTATTTTTTTGGTTCTTCTCCATACTGTTTGAGTTGTATGTACAAGATTAAAAAAATTACAATTTGTGTATTATTTACTATAGTAGAGTTAATATAGTTTATTCTGTATTTCTTTTTTTTTTTGGTTTTTATATACATTATACGTAGTACTTTTAATTGAATTTTTTTTGTAAATAATTTAAATAATATTCAAAACTTAATAAATTATTGAATAAATTTATCGTAAATGAAACTATCTAAAGAATAGAATATGGTTACTTTATTATAGTTTTACTTTATTAAATATTATACTTTGAACTATACAAATGCACTTTTATTAACTACATCCATAATAACAAGATCGTAATACGTCTGTAATCATAGTTACCATATAAATTTTAGTACCTTTTGTGTCTACTTTTATATATACTTGTCTAAGAAAAAAGAGTAAATAATATTTTATAATGATTTATATCCATGCACAATATTATACTTATTTTGGACTAAATTCTATTTGTATAAATCTACTTACTCCACAAATATAGAACAATAATGTACAGTACTAGGCAACGATCTTCGTTGCCAAGCAGCATAGTCATTGTTCTCCAGAATTCACATATTTATAAAACATGACTAACAATACAAAAGAATAATCAAAAAATGAATAAAAAAACAAAATGAAATACAAATTACTAGAATAACTCCTCATAAGAAGGCCCAATTTGGTCAAGAACATCAGTGGCTTGCATAGAGCGTTTTTTCACCTCAAAAGCCTTGCGAGAAGCAGTTTTAACCACCATTGATCCACCTGCTGCTGCTAAAAGACGTAATTCATTATTTGAAAGTTTCTCTTTATCATCATGTTCCCATAACCCATTCTCATACGCTCTTTTCCATGCAAGAAAAGTGGCTACACATCCAGATAATACATCTCCTTGTCCACCACATCTTTTTAGTCCACCTTGTTTATCAATAATCATATAATTTTCTTTATAATCTTTATTACCTTTCTCAGAATATGTTGCAATAATATCTTTAAATCCTTTGCGTAGAATAGTAACTTCCATAGTCTGAGCCAATTCCACAGTTTCCTTTATATCCAATTCATCCTTGTTCTCTTCTTTGTTTTTGTCATTATTATTATTACCAACCTTTAATGCATCTTGAAGCCGTTTAAACTCAACAACATTAGGAGTGAGTATTGCCTCCTTATAACCCTTAACCAATTCAGGTTTACTCTGTAATAAAAATAAACCATCTGCATCAACAACTAATGATAAATTTTTATCTCTTGCTACTCTTAAAACTTCAGCTGCAGTTTCCTGTAACACTTTATCTCTTCCCAACCCTGGTCCAATAACCAATACATGAATTCGTTCTAAAATCGGCAAAACTTCTTTCATTATATGTTTAATTATTTCCTTCATATCATAATCTTCAGAATTAGGGTTCTTACAAACATCACTAGATTCTAGTAAATATGGATGTACCATTAAATCTGGAGAATATGATTTTATTACTGCCGCCGCAGATTTTGAACAAATAACATGTGATAAATCAGCTCCAAGTAAAGCACCAGCCATTGCAGAAAAATATGGTGCTCCAGTATAGTCTGCACATCCGCCAAGAACTACAATTCTTCCAGCAAGACCTTTATGGAACTGTGAACTTAATGGTGGAATTAAATATTTTACTTTGCTAAATCGACTACTGCCACTCATTTTTAAATTATCTAAATGGATTGAAAATTTCAAAAAAAAAAAAAAAAAGGTTTAATATGCCAATTTCCCAAAATATAAACAATTTATGAATAATTTATAAACCCCCAATTTGTTTTAAAATATTGTTTCAATATATATATATATTGTATTATAATAGTTACTTTATACATAGTATTGTATTTAATATCAACCTTCAATATTATCGCTTTTTACACCCAATGTAGGGTTTACAAAACCCTTATGGGCTTTATTACTGTAATTATTTATATATTTAAAAGAAAAAAAAATATTTAATTATATTATATACGTCATAAACAAAGTAAAAATCTCAAGCTTTTAAAGTTTTTATACCATGTAATTCGATAAACTTATATTTATCGTTTAAAAGCCGATCATTTATTTCTTGTTTTGTAAAATAGTTTTTGTTTTATTATGAAAAGGAACTGCTTTTGAGAAAATATATACAAAAAAGGTGAAAGTAATGTATGTTTTTTTTTTTTTTTTTTTTTTTTTTTTGTTTGACTGTAAAATATAATAATTTAATTAAAAAACGACAATACGGTTCGGTTTTTGTAGAAAAAATATCATATTCATCACACACCCGTGCTTTGTATGTTTTGTTGATATATATGTCTTACATTATTAAAGCCTACGTATTATATACATTAAAATATAAATTCATCTTTATGCAATACGTTTTTCATACCATTAAAACAAGATCGTAGTCGTTTTGATTGTTTAATAAAAAAATAATTTTGTTTACCTGATATAGTAGCGTAAAACTACTTTATATGTATTCTTTTTGTTAACATAAAGTGTATTTATGTTTACATATGCATTTTTTGACCATGTTTTTTTTTATTTATTTTATTCTTAGAAGTATTAATCCCAGTATAATATGTAATTATAATTTAAAATGTGTAAAGCACACTCAGTTTGTATTATATACATGAAAAATAAATCAAGTTATACATTGGGTATGCACTATACAATGCGTGTGCTTGTTGTTTATCATACATATAAGTTAATCTTTAGTAAATTATCTATTTGAACTTTTAAATGTAACATTAAATCATAAATTCGTTAGAAAATGCATAATGCGTGAGAAACTATGCTTTATCTGTGTGATTATGAAGTGCCTCATATAAGCATAATCAAGTAAATTGTTTTATCCATAACAGAATAATAATTTGACAACTTTTGATGTTTATAAAAGAGAAAATTAGCAAAATATTATTTTTTGAGATGTATAGATTGTACTAAGGACAAACTTTTTAATTGACTTATAAGCGTAGATGTAACTAATATAAGAATTAATTTATTTAAACAGAGAATATATACAATTTGGCAGACAGGAATATTAAAAGTCTACAACAATTATTAAGAGGAAGCACGAATGTTTACATTGCACCCATTGTGAATTGACAGGAAATCATTTGTATATATCCGGAGACATATACATAAACCATTACTTGAATAAATAGATGCGGAGGCTATTTGACTGTAGACAATACCCCGGTGTGGTATTTATTTAGATGAAGTAGTAGAAGATGACTCAATTTCATATTTACTTTGTAATTGTTTCACAGTTTGATCAAGAGCAATTCGAGCAGTTGCGTACCGAATATAGTGAAAAACATCAGGAAGCAGTTTCATATCACCACCATGTAAACTATACTCATGACCAGTAGCTATCCATAATTCCACAGAATCAGAGTTATTATTAAGATTCTTCGATGAATCATACAATGATACAAATTCAATATAACCACCAGACATAATTCTCCAAGGAAATTCTAAATTATCAGCTAAATATTCAACAGCTTTAACAGCTAAATTTGGAGATTTCCATTGTATAAGAACTGAATTATTTAGTTTTCTTGCTATTTTCAATACAACCTTTTTATCATTAGTGTTTATATTTCCATTTTGGAAACCAAATAAATTTCCTAAACAGCTTTCAATTTTATAAATCAATGTGTTTTCATAAGCTTCTAGTATATAATCTGATGATTTTTTTGTATTATGTGTATTTTGTACTTTTCCGACCCATTTTGCAGGTATTTTTGCTCTAAAGGCGGGAACTTGATCGATGCAAGTATGCTCTCTTGGTGGTAATATCGCAAGTGCAGTAAGTTGCATACCACGAGGAGGTGATACCAATGGATATTTTTTATTCAAATTATCAAAATATCTGTACACTACGTAAACACCAGTTCCACATATTATTCCGCCTGTAGTTAGAATTTTCCTTTTCATGTTGATAAATTTTATTTTTTTTTTCTTTAAAGTTTGAAAATTAATTAAAATTTGATTAAAAAATAATTAAAAAATAATTAAAAAATAATTAAAAAATAATAAAAAATAATTAAAAAATTAGATATTAGAAATTAGAATCAGAAATTAGAATCAGATTAGAATTAGAAATTAAAATTAGAAATTAAAATTTATAGTAATTATTTATATTTATTCATTAAATCTACATATTTATACATTTCTCTATTTGGAATTTTTCTTCGCTATTCAAAGTTACAGTAAAAAAGTTCATATTCTCACAATGAGTGAAAATATTCAAGAACAAGAACAAGAAATTGAAATCTTAAAATCCATCTATCCTGATGAAATAGTTGGTAAGTTTTTATTTATCATTTGGTGGTAAAATGGCTAACTTTATTATATTAATTATATTATAAGAAATCTCAAACAACTGTTATGAAATTTCAATTGCTCTAGACTGTGCATCTCCGCAAACTATTATTTTAAATATTTCATATCCTAGTAATTATCCAGAATCTGAAATTCCAGAATTTATAATAAAAAGTTCAGACAATACAAACACAAATACAGACACAAATATTAATATTAACAAAAATGATCGAGAAACGTTACTGGAGAAAATAAATGTAGAAGCAAGAAATAATTTAGGAATGCCTTCTGTCTTTTCAGTAGTATCATTATTAAAAGAAGAAGGTGAAAATATAATTAACAATAAGGTAAAGATTTTACAGGATGAAAAAAATAAAAAGGTTGAAGAGGAAGAAGCAAAAGAATCAGCAAAATTTAATGGAACACCAGTGACTAGAGAATCATATTTAGAATGGTATAAAAAATTCAAAAACGAAACAAAGCTATCTTCTGTTTCTTTAAATGATCCAAATATATCGAATTCAAAATTAACTGGAAGACAGATTTTCGAACAAGGCCTTGCATCTGAAGAAGATGACGATTTATGATTTACGAATGTATATTATTATTTGAACTTTTTCATATAATAGTATATAATAGTATATAATTACTGCATTAATATATTTAGAATTACTGTGTTATTGTTATTTACTATATATTCTTGCATATAGAATTTCATTCAAATTAATGTATGTATTTAAATGTATTTAATTATATGTATTTAATTATATGTACTTAATTATATGTATTTAATTATATGTATTTAATTATATGTAATTTATATGAAATTTATATGTAAATTATATGTATTTTAATAAAAGTCTTAACAATTGTATTAAATAATTTATAAATTCTACAAAATTAAAATAAAAATAAAATAAAATAAAGTAAAATAAAGTAAAATAAAATAAAATAAAATAAAATAAAATAAAATACACTTAATTCTTGATTATCTCCCAAGTCAAAAACACATCTCAAAAATAAGACACTAAGCGCTATAAAACCTAGTCCTTTGATCTGAACCAAGATTTTTTTTAATTATTTTTCAATTATTTATTAATTATTTGCTAATTATTATCATATCTATTCATATTTACTTATTTATATTTATTTGCTTATTGCTTATTGCTTATTGGCCATTATTTATCTCATCACACAATGTCCTTTCAACAGGCATACCACGAAGCATCGTTTTCAACCCAAAATACAGATTCTGGATCAGATAGCTTTTGGAATAAAATTAAATCAAATATTCCTATTGAAAGAGTTAATAATTATATAAGAATAAACGATCCAGAAGCAGAGTTAGAAGCTCAAGAAAGAGCATCAGCAATTTGTGGACAATTGGATTGTCTGGAATTATCAAGATGGGATAGAATTTTAATTTCTAGTGCTTGTGTAGCTGGTTCCATAGTTTGTTTTGTTTTATGTTTTTTCCTATTTCCTGTGTTGGCTTTAAAACCTACAAAATTCGCTCTATTGTGGACGCTTGGATCAATTCTATTTTTATTATCATGGGGGTTTATTCAAGGATTTGCTGCTTTTGGTTCACATTTACTTTCTCCATCAAGAAGATGGTTTTCCTTCGCTTATATTTCTTCAATTATTATTACTTTATATTTTGCTTTAGGTCTTAAATCAGCTCTATTAACTTTATTATCTGCTATTTTCCAACTTTTAGCTTGTATTTATTATACTATTTCTTATTTTCCTTTTGGTACTCAAGGTTTAAATCTTATTTCAAATATGGGCATACGACAAATTACGTCATGGTTTAATGAGTGACTCAATTTTCATTATTATTATTTATTATTTATTATATTAATATACATTTATATACATTTATATACATTTATATACATTTGTAATTTGATATATATACACATATACAGATATACAAAATTAAATCATTCTCTATTCAAACTTTGCCAATGGAAACTTCTTCACACACAATAACTTATATTTTTCAATACTTTCAGATGAATGTTTCTTTAAAATATCCAATCCAAAAAGAATCGTATTTATATCAACATTTGATCCATTATTAATTTCATTTCCAATTAATTCAAGTAATAAATTTCCAGACTTATTCTCCTTTAAATCAAAAAGTGTAGAACAAATCATTAACTTACTATTCAAATCCAAATCATTATTATTCAATTTTAATGATTTAGTTAAAAATTCAACAGGATTTAAAGGATCGATTTCAATGCCTTTATAAGATTTTAACATACTAGCATTAACAATTTTTTTAATAGGGGAAGGATAAACAGTTTCATCTTTTTCATTAGATGTAATATAAATAAATTTACCAATCGCCGAAGGAATCCAATCTATATTTGAACTATCATTTTCTTCAAATGATTTAATACCCTTATTAATAGCTTGCAAGGCAAGTAAATATTTTTTACTTCTTAATTGAATTTCAAATGATAATCTCCAACTATCTCCATTCCAAGGTTGTGCTTTTACAAAACGATTCAATAATTTCATTCCATCTTCAAGTGGGGTACTAGTTTTATAAAGATTTTCACCATATGGATCTTTATCTCCCATAAGCCACCCTTCAGTAATCTCTTTAGTACTATTTGTTAGCGTACTTTTATGATTCTTTTTCTTTTTATTTTTAGATTCTTGCTTAGATTCAATTTTTCTTGGATTATCATAGATATGAATATAAATTTCAATAGCAAGAGTAATCGCCTTTGCATACCAATTCATCTCATATAGATTGTTTTCCCATTTTATTGTATTTACATAAGATATTAAGGTTCCGCGACGAAGTAAACAGTAAGAATGAAAATCATATTGATCCAACCACCATTCATGAAATATTTTATCAATGGCTAAAAGTCTTTTAAGCGCAAACCCATATTCCTTAAGTCTATAATAAGCTTTGGCTTCCTCTAATAAAAACCATAATGCTTGCATATCATGTAAATCACCAACTCCACATCCTAATGAATCATTTTTAGTGAAAAGACTAATAATATCATCTGCTGATTCAATATTATTATTACGTAAATAATATTTTGCACATTTAGTATTTACAAATCGATCTTTTAATTCTAAATTTCTTGCTATTTCCATTTCTTTGGATGCATATTTAGAATCTCCTGCATGTTTCAATATTTTCGCCTTAACACAATACAATTCAACAATTGTTTTATCAATTGAAATTGCTTTATCAATTAATTCCAATGCTAAAGAATGATTTCCAATTTGAGTATAATGTTGAGCCAAGAAAAACAGAATCCAAATTTTTCTAGTTTGGGTGGTTTTATTATCAGCATCGTCATTAGAACTATCAACATCAACCTTCTTATACAACGTTTCAACTATAGATTCTATCATAGAAATCTTTTCTTTGTCTGAATATAATAGTTTCAATTGAACAAAAAGACTTGGAACACCTTTATTAATTTTATTAATAATATATTCACTTGCTTCTTGAAAAAAATCATCACCTTTTAAAAAATTAAGTGGTAATCTACGAACAACTTCAACATCTGAAGGTAAAACAGATTTTAAATGAGTAAATAATTTTTTAATTTTGATAGGATCATTATTTATATCAAAAATCGAAATCAAATCAAAATAATAAACTTGATTTTCAGGATTTTTATCCAATAAATTTGTATATGCTTCTAAAGCTTTATCTTTGAAAGGATTCACAATTTTATCATTTTTTTTATCATTCCTAAATTTTATTGTAAGATCACGGAAACATTTTGCTTTCATTTCCAATACGAAATATTCGTCTAAAATTTTCATAGGATTGGATGAATTTGGATCATTTAACTTTTCCAAATCATCTAATGCACTTTGTGGATCTCCCGACTCATAAATCAAAGCATTACGATACATTAAAATTTCCATATGAGAAATATCAGTAATAGGTACATCAATTTTTAAACTTTCAATATATTTTGTTAAAATATTTATTGCTAAAGGAATGTTATTTGATAAATGATAAGCTACGGCTAAAGCAGTCCAATTTCCTGGAATTGTTGGTCTTTGTAACATTAATTTACGTCTTGAATCAATTAAACCTTTCCAGTCTCTTATTTGTGTTTGTAAAGCTGCCAAATCACGTAAAACATTATGATTTTCAGGATCAAGTTTAATAGCTTTTGAATAACATTTAACTGCTTCATCGAATAATTTTTCAGTTCTATAATAAATTCCCATTACATGCCAACAAATGTATGAATTTTCGTTCACAGAAAGACCTTTTTTAATAAGATCACCACCTTCTTGCATTTCTTTTTTATTAGGGATAGGGATGGGAGGAATTCCATTGCTATTGCTATTTTTTTCTTTTGTTTCGTTGTTATTAACATTATTATTTTTGTCATTATCCCCATTGAGGATACTACCATGATCCTCATGATCGTGATCGTGTTCATGTTCATGTTCATGTTCATGTTCATGTTCATCCTGCTTATGGTCATGGTCATGGTCGAGCTCATAACCGGTTTGCCCTTTACCCTTTTGGTCGTTGGCATCAGACTTGGGTTTTTCAGTATTGGTCTTTGGAATGGTCCCTGCCGCACCTTGGAAATACATAACGATACCCTTCATAGCTAAAGTTTCGCCATGATTTGGATATTTTTTCAATATTGCATTAGCTGTTTTAATTGCTTTTTTGTAAGATTTACTTTCATATAATTTCAATAATGATCTAAAATTTGAAGCTTCTTTTGACGAAAGAATTTGGCTAGAAGTGTCTTTTTCCATGTTTTTATAATCACTAAATTCTAACAGTTATTAATATTTATTATGGTTTATTTACTGTAATAATATATTTTATTTTTGACTATATTCTAATTTTGTTACAAATTTTTATTCCTGTATAAAGAAAAACAATTTAAGGGTGTTTTTCTTTTCTTTTTTTATTTATTTATTTTTTTTTTTTTTCAAATTTTATTTCTAAATTTTAATTTTTTGCTTTAAAATTTAAAATTTCGTTTTCTTTTAGTTGCTTTTGGAAATGGTAACCATGAAAACCAAAGTTTGTAAAAATTATTTCTTTTCATACTAAGTAAATTTAATTTTTTATAGTGAATAATAAAAAATTTAAATTATACTATTGTAAAAATTTTGTTAGATTAATTGTTAAAAGTATTGATTGTGTGTATTTTTTTTTTTTTTTTTTAATTTAATTTATTTAAATAGTTTTTATTTTATAGCTTTTTTTGTTGATCTTTTATGTTTTTCGTGTATATATAAATTCTATATATTTGAAATATTTGATGTATTGTAAATAAAGTTCTTTCTATTTTAATATTAAGTTTTAAATCCAAATAAAAAGTGTAATAAACTATATAGAGTAAAATTGTAATATAAACAGGAATAGATAATGTGATTAACAAAATAGTAGTGCGATATAGATGTAATAAAATAAACATAACCACATATACGTAAATAACTATCGTAGTTCTAAAATAATTAAACAATCATAATTCATCATAATATAATATAAGAAGACGCAAAACAAGAGTAAAATAAAACATTATATTCAACAGATAGTGTTAGTATCAATATGCAATTTATTATAACAATTTTTTTCTTAATGGGATAAATTAATTGTACACTATCAAAAAGAATAAAAAAAAAATAAAGAAAAAATAAGAAAAATAAAGAAAAATAAAGAAAAAAAGAAAATAAACACATAGTAAAGCAGGAAATTAACAAATAACCAAATAGCCTATTCATTATATTGCTCTTCAAGTTCCGTAAAAATAATAATGTAATCAGTTTCTCTAATCTTCGTTATTATTATTTTACTTCCGTTTTTCATTTTCTTAACCCTCACGTAATTAGCTTTTTAATTTGAAATTTTTTATATTCAATAGTTCTTTCAATAGTTTTTTATCTTTTTTTTTATTTTTTGAAAAAAAAATTTAATAGCACACAACTTTTAATATAAGCGTAAAACAAAAAAAAAAATTAAAAAAATAAAAAAAGGAAAAAAAAAAAAAAAAAAAATTAAAAAAAATTTGAAAACCAACAAAAAAAAAAAAAAATTATTTTCAATAAAAAATAAAATATTAATAAATGTAAATATAACTAGAAAAAAAAAAGAGGTTCCTCGAGATTATACCATTATAATTAAAACAGCCATATAATGATATCTTCTTTTCTCAAACAATAACAACACGACAGAAACCTGCATTTTTTAACTTAAAAAGTCTATCTTTCTAACTTTATCATTTTGTGAAAGAAGTAAGCTTCTATAGAAAAAAAACAGTCATCATTTTAAATGATTAATTAGTAGATAAAGTTAAAAAAATAAATACAGACATAACAAAGTCTGATCTTAAAAAAAAAAAAAAAGAAAATTTTTTTTTTTAAAATATATCAAAATAAATAAAAATAAGAATTAAAAATGCTTATTATTGCAATCATAGCGATAATAAACTAATTAATAAACATGCTAAGTAAAAAAATTTCCTCTTGACTTTTTACCAAATGTTAATATATATCAAAGCAGTAAACAAAAATTCTTCATCATTTATCTTTAAATTCCATAAATAATTTTTAAGTCAAATCGATAACCTATGGAAAAAAGTTTATATATATTTATATTTGTTTTTTAAATTTTTTCAGTTTTTTCAGTATTTTTTTTTTTTTTTTTTTTTTTCAAATTTTTTTTTCTTTCAAATCAATACATATCTTTAAGTCCAGATTCTTACTCTTAGCCCATTCTATGCTGCACGAGAACTTAACTTATCTGCTAAAGATCGAATTTCTGGTTTAGTAATAGCTATATTTAGCAGAGAAATATTTCGAATAACTCCAGGAGATATTTCAGTACGTGTAGTAGAAACTAATTTTTTCAAATCATCAAATACTGTTTGAATCCATTTATGAGTAAGAATAATTCTACAAACACGAGCAGCTTGCTCTGGGGAAGATGCTGAACATTTAATAATAAAATCGCGATAAGGTTCCGCTGATGATAATAACGATGATGAAGATGAAGATGAAATTTTACCAGTTTCCACTACAACTAAACCTTTTTCATTTTTTGTTGAATCTTTCTTAGAAATACCCTCTTTTTTTGATGAAGATAAATCAATAGTGTCTTCAGATGGTATAAATATTCCTAAAGCGGGCGATAGCCGTGGTGAAACTGAGGGAGATGAAGGGTACCAATAATATGATAAGTCATTATTAGCATCGCTATCATTTTCGTTATCATTAGAATTATTAGATCCAGATGATGATGGTCTAGATACTGATATTAGTATATCATCAAGAACAAGTTTAGACATTTCCTTTGAAAGTAAATCATTTTTTTCTAAAGTTGAAGATGAATCCTTGCTTGTTGTTAATGTGCTAAATGATGATGGTATCGTTGATTTAATAGAATTATTATCATCATTATTAGAATTTGATTGTTGGCTTTCATGAATCGATCCATTAGCTGTACTCGAAGGTAAAGGATCAGAACTTGCAGATCCTTTGCTTGGTGTCGAAACTGTATTTCCAGAAATATTTCCAACAGGAGCGGATTGAGTAGAAAAAGTCGAATTAGGGTTAAAATTTGATGCATTAGAATACAATGAAGCACTCGAAGGAATTGAGTAAACTGATTGCTCTTGATCAGCAGAAGTTTCATCCATACCATATTCGGATCTTTCATTCACTGGTAATACCCAAGTGGACCAATTATCTGAAGGACGGACACGATTTCCAATAACTTGTACAGATGGTACAATACTACAAGCAGAATGAAGGATAGCAAGAGGATCACCAACGCCAGCAGTAAGAGACCGAATACGATTAAAATTAGCTAAAATAGCTAGAGGAACTAATCCATTAGAATTCATTTGTTTTCTAAGATATATATCTTTACATAAATTTTCAACGCTAAAATAATAATCGACCTGTGCAGCAACAAGAGATACAGGATCATATATTAAAGGTATTTGTGAGGCAGTATTAGGAGTACCTAATAAATGAGAAGCAATTGGTGCACTTTGCATATTAATACCTGGACCAGAAACTTGTGCATAAGAATTTGGTGCCCCGGGAATGCCAGCAGCAGCAGCAGCGGCAGCGTATGCAACAACAGCAGCTTGAGGGTTTGGAATATACATTAATTCCGATGGAGAAGATGGATAAAAAGTGGTGCGAGGATATGGCACTGCAGAAGCCCTGCGATAATTGTGGCGGTTTGAAGATGAATTTGATGATGAGTTATTACCATTGTTGTTATTATTATTATTAGAATTACCATTAATGGAAATATTACTATAAGAATTACTATGATGATGAGAATGATGATGATGATTCTTACCATTGTTTGAGTTATTATAAGTATTCCCTGAATATGAATTTTTATGCGAGCCTAATCCATATTGATTTTTGGAACGTTTACCATTTGTAGAAGAGTATGAATTAGAATTATGCGAATTGGTGTTATTATTATTCGAATATGTAGCTGATCCATTTAAATTATTTGAGTTACTTGTTGCTGACCCATTATAAGCAGATTGTCCATTAATATTGGTATTTCCATTCGAGCCATCATTATTATAATTATTATAGGATGAAGAACGATTGTTATTCTGAATACTTCCATTAGAAGAATAATAAGTTGTAGAATGAGAATGAACCTTATGAGAATTAGAATAAGAATTAAAAGGTGTATTAAAAGATGAAGGAGTGTTACCACTAGAATTTGAGGCGGAAGAATTATTACTGTTTGAATTATTATTATAAGTTGAGTTGCTTCCATTTCTATTTGAAGACTTGGAAGTTGAGAATCTAGAAGTGTTTACCGAAGGATTACTTGGAGAGTGACCACTTTTATATGATTTTGAAGAGTTAGAATTACTATTATTATTAAGTACAATATTATTATAGGAAGTGGATGAAGGAACAAAACTGTTACCTTTAGGATTAAGAGTCGTTGTTGTTGTCGCTGTAGTAGTAGTAGTTGTAGAGGTATTACCATTAGGTGTAACAGATGGGGTAAAAGCTGGAATAGAGTTAATCTTTGTGACAAAAGGTTTTTGTGTTTGTGAAGTAGCAAAACCAGTGGACGATTTAATACTATTGTTATTAGAATTGCTATTATTAATAGAGCCATTACTCATGGTTGAAGTATTAGAAATATTAGTACTTGAATTTGAATTTGAGTTTTTATTCGTATTAGAAAACGAAGAATTTGTACTAGAAGAGTTATTAGAATTGGCATTGTTAATTTTATCCTTATTAGAACGACGTGAAGAATCTTTAAAATCTTTTGAAGAATCTTTATCAGTAGATGTAGAATTTGAATTTTTTAAAACAGAATGTGATTGAGATTGACGATTACCTGTACCTGAAGAAGAATTTGAGTTATTATTATTTAAACTATGGTTGTCAGATTTAGTATTGCTGGTGTTATTAATATGATTGTTGTTATGACTGTGGTTATTATGATGTTTTTTATTCTGCCTTGATCTAGAGGATTTGTGGGAAGAGGAGTTATTGCTATTATTAGAAGCATTTTGGCTTTGATTGCGAAGTTCAGATGGATCTGGAGGAGGGAGAGTATAAGGAACCCACTTTTCCTTACGGAATCTGTTGCGAGCAGAAGATGGATTTTGAGTTTCATCAGTATTTGTATTTGAATTTACAGAATTAGAAACGTCTGAAGTATGTAAAGCAGAACTAGAAGATTGATTCGAATTAGTGGAAGGATGTTCCGGTATTGAACCATTCTGAGAAATACGAATAGATGTTGATGAAGATGAATTAGATTCGTGATTTGAATTAGCTAATGCAGCACTAGCTTTTGGAAGTTCTGCAGGAGTGGGATCCACTGAGCCAGAGGATCTTGGAGTGATAGAAATAGCTGATTGGCGAGTTTTCCATACATTAACTGTTGGAGCCGGAGCAGGAGTTAAGCGAGTTTGATTCGAATTACTACTATCCTTTGAGTCTTTTGAAGGTTTTAAATCCTTATCTTTTGAGTCTTTATTATCTTTTGTATCTTTAGTATCTTTTTGATCTTTAGAATTTTTAAGATTTTGGTTGTCTTTGTTGTTAGCAACAACAGGTTGGTGAACAATTTTCTGATCATCCATTATTAATAGAGGAATATAGAAATTGATACAAAGATAGACGTTATGCTGTGAATATAGTTGGTTATAGTAAAATTGTTACAATTTTATAGTTGAAACAAATATCGATATTGATTAGTTGTCAAATGAATCAATATTTAAATAAGTTTATAATAATAATTTCCACAAAAAGACTATTTTTAAAAGATTTTCAAGTTATGCAAATTAAAAATATAATCCTAAATGTCAAGTAGCAATTAACTGTATTGATTTCGTTTGTTTATTTTTTTTTTCTTTTGCTAAAAAATCAGTTTATCCTTAGATAGAGCTAAAAAAAAAAAAGAATAGAATAATAACCTAAAATGCAAAAGCAAAGAGCATGTTAGTATAAATAAAACAACCAAAAAA
>JAJMCZ010000114.1:0-12500 GCA_030573245.1 Ascobotryozyma americana | reverse complement strand
TTATTTATCTCCTTCTCCATATTTAGGACATGATTTGTTTGTTCGAATGTGTCCTACTAAACCACATACTGCACACCGACGTACAGATTGTTTAGACTCCTTCCCATCAATTTGAATATTATTTTCAATATCATTATCATCACTAACCCTATCTGTAACTTTCTCTTCATTCCCTGCTTCCCCATGATGCGACGTAGGAGATGCTGATTTTTCAACTTTACTAGCTTTTCGTGCCGTCCGTCGTTCCCGATTTCGTTTCAATCTAGCTAGTTTTTGTTGTAATTTCTTTTTAAATCTTTCTTTTAATTGTTTATCTCCGGTAACTGAAATTGAACCTTCTTCAAGCTTTTCTGCCTCAATTTCTCTTCGACGTTCAATATATGCATGAATTACATTTCCATCTCGAATAATCTCTGTTTGTCTCTCAAGTATTCCTGTATTAGGATTCTTAACCAGTCTAGTAATACGAAGTAATATCCTCCCATTAGTACCCATATCATTAGTAATAACACTTCCTCCATCATTCATTCCATTTCTCCTATTTAAATTTCGTCCAGTAGCTGCTGTGCTATTAGATACAACCGATCCATCATCATCTGAAAATTCATTGATATCATTAAATAGCATATCAATATCATCTTGAGTAGAATTACCAACTGGTGGTTCTTTAGATTGTTCTTCATAATGCTCGCTACTAAGTGCTGCATCTCCTTCAAGATCCATTTCAATCGGTATTTGACCAATATCTTCAATACTTAAACTTTGCGCTTGAGAATTCCATATTCGTCGAATCTCATCTTGATAAGCCTTTTGCTGCTGTGCAACGTTATATGCATGCCCATTAAATCTTGCTTTATCTAACTTTTCATGAACTGATTCCCCTTGTGCTTTAAATCCACCTTTCATACTTGTACGTATAAAACTAAATCCCTCCCCTCTACCTGTTGGATCACCAGATCCATGAAGCTTTAACATTGCCTTTCCTTGAGTAGCATTAATAAAGTTCCGTGATGTGATCCATGGTGCTAATAATTCTTCTGCATTCATACCAGACCCTGCTCCTCCTTCACCATCAATTGAATCCCCATCAATCCCATCTCTACCACCCCCACCTGCTGCACTAGTTCCACGATCACCCGCAACTCCATAATCTCCACCATCAGCATCATCAAAGGACTTTCCATAACCTGCATCTTCAAGACTTTGTTGTCCAACTTGCATAGCTTCTAAAAGTGCAATATCTTCTGGAGTAACCATAGACCGAATCCCAGCTTCTGTCATAAGCAAATCATTGGGCCTCATCTTCCAATAACCTTGATCGTCCCCTTGCCTTTGATATTCCATAAATTCTTTTAACCTCTGACGATTTTGCATATCATTTTGTTCAGGAAAATGTTCTGAAATATCCTTCACAAGAATTCTCTTATTTGACATTCTATTTAAAACACGATATACAACCATTTTTAAACGGTTTTTAGATGCTGTAGTGACCCTTCGTGAATGTGGCCCTGGTATTTCAACTACAGGCATTGTTTGGCCAACAGTAAACAAAAATGGTATTGGACGAATAAAATATTTTGAACCATCAGAATGAGTAGTCGAACGAATAAGTAAAAAATCTGTCGACTTTGGGTCATGTCTAAACACTGGTGCTCGAACTAAATTATTATAAAGAGACGGGACTGTTTCCCCTGGATTCACAAACCCAAAATTCCAAAATGGTGATTTATCTTGTACGCCTAATATATGTGTCTCACCCACTTGTAACTTAGGCCTTACATCATCATTATCACTCCTTTTTCGGTAATAATTGATAACTTTACTACCCATACCGTAATTTGACAGTATCATAGGAAATTCTTCAGAATATTCAAGCAAGAAAATAACCCCATTATCTCCTAAAGATAAATCTTTTGTGGTTGCAAATACTGTAGCAGCATCCTGTGCTCTATCTCGTTTACGCTTTCGATTTTTTAATTTTGTAAAACGCATATTTGTTCCAGGAGAAACCATAAAAGTGGGACGATGATAGGCTCGTGCTTGAGATTTTGTAAGTTTTACTCTGTAATAAGGTGATTGAAGCCTTTGTGCTACAAATGCATGATCAATAGAAACATTTGAAACAGTAGAACGAACTTTAGATTGATAATTCTCTTTTAATAAATCATATTCCGCATCATTAGATATATTATAACGTTGCTTTAAAATTTTATCAAATGCCGAAAGAAAAGCCTCCTTCCGTGCATATGGAAAATTTGACTTTTGAATTTGTGGTTTGGGTTTTGTGATTTGACTCTCAACTAGTAAATTAGGATCATTAAGATCAAGAATTATTTTGCTAGAAATTTTTGATAATCTGCCGTTAAATATTTCTTCATCACTTTCCTCCCAATCAAATGAATCATAATCTTGAATCCCCCCCATACTTTCAATAGATTTATCAGTAATAATAGAATTATTTTCAATTGTTGCATCTGGTTCAAAGATTTTTTTATCATCCCAATCATTACATGCCAATATTATATTGAAATAATCTTCATCCTTCATATTAGTAGGATAAGTATGTTTTTGTTTCTCAATCTCAATTTGATTATCTTCATTTTGGACACTTTTCTCAATATTTAGACCCTTATTATTTTTTATATATTTGGAATTTTTTAAAGTTTGCTCATCACTACTAGACATATCATTATCTGAAATTATTATAGTTGTTTTTAATTCTTCCTCATTTAAAATTGGACGATGTAACCTTTGAAGTCGTTTTGTATCATTTTCTACATCAATAGCAGTTCTAATTGGTATTATAGGTTTAGATTGTTTTAATTTGGAAATAGTAAATATTGCAGGTTTTGGTTTAAACATTTGAGTCATGCGCATTGTTTCATGAGGGCGAAATTTAGGAAAATATAATTTAACTCTTTCCTCAATAGATCTTTCTGCTGTTTTAATATTCGAGTTGTTAGTGGTATCGTTTAATTCGTATTTTTGTTGGTTTTGTTGTATTATTTTATTATTGGTATAAAATATATTTTTATTTAATTGATTTAAATGTATATTTATGGAATCACTTTTTTTTAAAATTGTTTCTTCTTCATCAGTATCTTCGTCATCAGCTTCTTCATGTGGTTGCTTTTCGTCACTGCTGTGTAAATCTAATCCTGATGGTAATAAGGCACCGCCTATATCACTAAACGTATTTGGAGAGTCATTATTTTCAACTTGTAAATCTTCAGAGGGAGTTTGAGAGTATTTTCTTCTTTTTGAATCTTCATAATCATCTTCCATTGGTAAATCTTCGTCCGCTAACTCATCTTCATCTTCAAAATCAATAGCATCATCGGCATGGACAGTTGAGTTTTCGCCATTTTGAGCAGAGGAATAAGATCCATCATACATTAAGCTGGTGAAAAGACTGCTTCCACCGCCTAATGTACTGGGTTTTGCGTTTGCGTTATTACCGTTCGTCATAAATCCAGATAGACCAGTAAAATCCTCTTCACTGAAAGAAGATCTTCTTGGTTTTCGATTAAGTGAGTTTGAATGTGAATTTTCCTGTGTGTCATTGTTTTTTATTTTGTTCTTGTTTTTGTTTTTATTTGAATTTTTATTTGAATTTTTATTTGAATTTTCATTTTTATTTGAATTTTCATTTTGATTTTCATTTGAATTTTCATTCTCATTTTCATTTAAATTCTCCTCATCTTCATATGAATCTTCTGTTGTCAAAATTGCTCCATTTTGATTATTTTCCGATATTTCTTCACTTTCTTCACTTTCTTCACTTTCTTCATTTTTGTCAATTTTTTGGTTATTTTGATTTTTTTCATTTTTGTCAATTTTTTGGTTTATTTTACCTTTTTCAATTTTTTCTTCTTCAAATTTTTCTTCGTCAATTTTTTGGTTTTTTTCACTTTTTCCCATTTCCGCTGAAACCCTCCCATTCAACACTTTTTCGTTCCTTATAACATCGTCCTCCTCTACCTTCACTTCTACAGACTGCATTTCAACTTGCATTTCCACTTGCATTTGCATTTGCATTTGCATTTGCATTTCCACTTGCATTTCCATTTCTATGCTTTTATGCAAATTTTCAACATTTGTATCGGTGTCCATTTGAAGCCCATTTCGATGAAAAACACCCAATTCTTCACTTCCAGTAAATGCCTCTATATCTGCTTTTGTATTAGTATTATTAGTATTATTATTATTATCATCATCACCACTCAGTATACCCGAGTCGGCTTTTTGCAATTTATCACTTTTCGTTTCTATATCATTTTCTTCGCCAAAAATATCCCATAAATCATCATTTGAAAGATTCCCAACTTCAGGCATTTACAAAAAAAATACACTATTGTAAAATATATATAAAAATAACCAATATTCAATAATTACTTAGATTATTTTAATTATTTTTATACTTTTTTTTCAATCTTTTTCAAATATTTCAATTTTTTTCAAGGTTTAAAAAAAAAAATTCAGTCCAAATTTGCCTCCTCCGAAAATATTTTAGACCGGTATGGAATATACATAGAATAAATAAAAAAATAAATAAAAAAATAAATAAAAAAATAAATAAAAAAATAAATAAAAAATTAGTAAAAATTAGTAAAAAATTAGTAAAAAATTAAATAAATATATGGCTCAGGGTTTCTGGTTATAATTAGCAGAGTCACGTTATACAAATGGGAGAAATTTGTACGTAAAAAGGCAGAAAATTAATTGCAAAAATATGTAAATCTGTGTGGAGAAGTACGTGATATTAATTATGTAAATTTTATTCCATATTCTGTGTTGCGTTTTCTATATTTTGCAATCTTCACTCGCTCACTTTATAAAGAATCATTATTCAGTACAGTATTAGTTCCCAATTTAGGTGGTTGGCATGACGACACTTTTATGTTTAGACCAATTTATACTAAACTCAGTATTGTACACGCAACACAGCGGGGTGAAATTGAAGCCAACTCTATACAGGATTCCGAGGAGTTCTACCTGAAAAGTGGGGAATACTGTAGGAATCCTGATGTAATTCTGAATTTTGAAAAATAAAAAAATAATAGTACATACAATACTGTAGTAATTTTTTTGTTTTTGTTTTTCCACGCTAAATCGTCTTAGTTAGAAACCTATGAAAACCTATGTCGGTTTCATTTTGGCAGCATTATAGGAACAATTAGAATTTGTATGAAAATAAATAAATTAACTACACGATCTAAATACGCTCATTAAAATATAGATATTATTAATCATTAGCAACAATACTCAATTACAACGCATCGTAGATATACGAGAAAATTTGTAAATAAATAATAAATAATAAATAATAATAAATAATAAATAATAATAAATAATAATAAATAATAATAAATAATAATAATAATAATAAATAATAATAATAATAATAATAATAAATAATACATAATACATAAACACCATCGTAATCTATAAACTCCCATACCCATTAGACGACCTTTCCTCGGTGGATTCTTCCAAATTACCTTCGGAAATATCCTCATCTATGGCAATTGAATTATAAGAAGCAAGAGCTTGCCCCCTGTCGACATCCATAAAGTAAAAAAAAGGTATAGAAAATACAAGAACAAATAAAAGGAACAAAAAAGTTAAACGTAATTTATGAAATCGATCCAATATAACCCCAGCAATAAATGGACCAACTATAGAAGAACCCTTGTCAGTTATCGAGTATAAAGAAAAATACGTACTCTCCTTACCAGGAGGTATTAATAATGAAAATAATGAACGACATGCTGAATTTATCCCCCCAAGTCCAAACCCATAAAATGCTGCCATTATATACATTTCATAAGAATTATGAAATCCAATATTATTGAAAAAAAATCCTAATATACCATATGCAGGTATTAATATTACTATTGATACTGACAATAATACAGTTCCAACCGGTGACAATTTAAGAGTTGGTTGTATATATCTAGTAATTGTCATAGCACCAATTATTCCAGAAACCATTACAAATAACCCAATACCTGCTAAATGAGCAGAATCCATGTTTAATTCTGTCTTTGCAAATAAAATCGCTGCACTATTTATAGTTGTAGATCCATCAGATAAAAGAAACCAGCCTGCTAAAAAATAACACATATCTTTTAAATACCTAATTTCATGTATAGTTGCTTTTAATGCTTTCCATCCATACGATAATAAATATGGTATTGAATGTTGCTCTTGTAACTGAGATCCATTATCTAAACTTATAATTTCATTTAAAAAATGTGGTCTAAGTAATAATTGTACAGGAATATTAAATAATAGCCACCAAAATCCAATAAAAAATATTGCATAACTCAATGAACCTGTTTTGACTGTCATTAATATTGATATGCATTGTACAATTAATGCCCCTGAATAACCTAAAGCCGTCCCTAATCCACTTAAACGAGACATTATACCACGAGATGTTTCAGTCATAAGCATATAATTATTATCCGTTGAATCAGAAAATTCTGTTAAATCAGAATTTTCTGAAAATGCACGAATAGTATCAGGATGAAATCTAACTAAAAATGGTAAAAATGAATTTCCACAGACACTCACAACTCCGAAGGAAGAATTCGCTATTCCAATTGATAAAGGTAATAAGTAATAATGAGCTTGAGGAATAGAAGATAACCATATAGTTGCAAATGATCCTAATACAGCACAAGCTACTAATAATGATTTCCGATAATGACCTTTATCAGCTACACCACTTAAAGTTATAACACATATTGCTTGAAGAAATACACTAAAAGAAAAAGAATATAATGAAAAACTTGAAGTTGTCATATAAATTCCAAAAAGTTGAACAACACACTGATCGCTTGAATCTTTTCCTTGAAATATATTGCTTCCTGTAGAAGAAGAAAATGATGATGATGATGAACAAGGAATTGAATGATCACTTGATAAAACAGAATTTGCCCTAGCATAAGATTCTAATAAAATTGGAATATAAGACCCCATCCCACATACGGTAAAAGGTTCTGCCGCCCATGATGAAAATATCCATCCTATTATGTCTTTAGAATTTGTAACTGCTTGATCATTATTATATATAGGAACATTATTATATGGATTTCTATCATTAATATTGTGATATGGATAAGGGTTTAACCTGTTCATTGCTCCTGGTATTGGTGGAACAATAGGAAAAGGTTGTGTATGAAATGGAGAACTAGGTAGAAGGGGATTTGTATATGAAGCTCCCGCAACCAAGTCATCGTCGTTGTCGTTGTCATTGTCATTGTTTTCAATATTTTCGAGATTTTCGTTACTAATATCATCCCTATTTTCGGCAACATTCTCTTGAATATGTCCATTTTCTTCAGAAATAAGTGATTTATTAATACTTGTGTCACTACCGTTTAACTGTACAATATTTGATGTAGAAATAGAAGACGAATCATTTTGAAAATCATAATTTCCAGCTTCATTATTTAAAATCAAACCACTATTTTCTCCTTCTTCTCTTTCGTTACTACTTTCTGATTCACCTTGTGTTATAAAAGACCTAATTAATGGTATTTTTGTGCCTAAAGAGAAAAACCGGTTAGATTTACCCATTCTCACCTGATTATGAGTTTTTTTTTTTATGAGAACCTTTGTTTAAACAGGTGAAAAACCTAATAAAGCTTAGTTTTCTGGGGAAGCCATAATGGGTTGTCTAGACAACCCATTATTATTTTTGTTAACTACGTTTGAATTAATAAATTGCTTGGCCTTCCAAATTATCTCAAATTTGGAATTCAGGTGAGAAATCAAGAAGGAAATATAAAGGAAGAGTAAAGGAAATATAAAGGAAATATAAAGGAAGAGTAATGGAAGAATAATGGAAGGAAAGTGATAATGGGAAGGACTGTTACTTTTATGATAAAAACAACTAAATCAGGAAATCTACAATCAAATTTACGCGTAAATTACAAAAGTTATTATTAAGAATTAGGGTCTAAATTATTTATGATTCATATAATTAACAAACAGAGTTGAAAAGGAATAACTAAAATATTGTAATGTTTGAATTTATAGTAAAAATCAAATACGTAAGTAAATATAAGTAATTAAGTAATTATAAGTAATTATAAGTAATTATAAGTAATTATAAGTAATTATAAAATATAAGTAATTATAAGTAATTATAAGTAATTATAAAATATAAGTAATTATAAGTAATTATAAGTAATTATAAAATATAAGTAATTATAAGTAATTATAAGTAATTATAAGGTATAAGTAAATATAAGTAATTATAAGTAATTATAAAGTATAAGTAAATATAAGTAATTATAAGTAATTATAAAGTATAAGTAAATATAAGTAATTATAAGTAATTATAAAGTATAAGTAAAGTTGCTAAGTTTATATCCTTTTCAGATGATCTTGGAGTATATATGAAATTCAATTATAAAGGACATCAAATAGTTGAATGTGACGTAATAAACTGTTCTTATTTATGTAAAACAAATTATAATGAAGAGGAGAGAAAAACTGTGCAAAGCATTGTAAATAAAAAAGCAAAAGAAAAAGATTATTTTAAATACAGTTAAAAATATATATACATTATTACATTTTTAGATTTAAATAGCTAAAAATTATTAATATCGCTATTAACTAAAACTTAATCATTCTGATTGCACAGAATTCTGTTCAAGTATGTATAAAATACATAGAAAATAAATATTAGAAATATGTATGTGCTATACAAATACTAAATACTAAATTAGTAGTATTAACTACAACTACAATGAATCTAATTTAATGGGAAAACGTTCTATCAAAGACGTCTAAATTATTCTTAAATCTTTTTTTTGTTTTTACATAGTAAATATGTTTTATTATACAGCAGACTCTTTCTGCGCATTGGTGTTCTACAAATTGGCATTTTCCTAAAAAACAATGCGCATTTAATGGAAGAATTTAGTTTGCACCTAGATAGAATTTTTGAAATTTTACTATTGTCTGATATTAACATCAAAGAATAATGTGACTTAGAAAAAAATATAATTGTTATAATAATCGTTGAGCACGTGATAATTTACACAGGGTTTACCTAGCTTTTTTTTTTTTTCAGTTCTATTTGTGGAATGAACTTTTTAGCTTTTCAAAAAAATTAAATTATTTAACAAAAAATCTTACTGTTGGTTTAAAATTCGGATTATATTGGTCTAAGTAAAAGAGGAAAATTTTTTTATTTACAATTGCACTTTTTTTAAGGTGCTTTGAAATTTTTTTTTTTTTTTTTTCGCTATTTAAATGAGATTATATCGGTCTTTATTAGCTAGAACCGGTCGAGTGCCGTCTCCAGCTCAAAATCCAGGTTTAATTGGAAAACGCCCGGTTGGGTTGTGAGTTCTTGCTTGTTTTTTTATATATATATATATATATATATAAATTTATTACCTATTTTTATAAATTGATCTCTAACATTTGTTCAGATTTGACCCCTCACCATACTATGATAAAAGAAACTGGACCATGTCTGAATCAATGAGAAGGGCACGGGCACCTTTTTTTTGGAAAAATATACTAGTCGGAGGAATACTTTCTAGTATAGTTGCTGGTATTTGTAAGTTATATTATATGATTTATATTTTTATACAATTTATTATAAGTTAGTCACATACTAACTAATAGACCTTTACTCAATTCGAGTTTCCAAACCAGATGACTTAAGTGATATTCCTATCCCTCCGCTTGATGAAGAAACGATTAAAAGATTAAAAGAAGAAGAGGCAGCTGGAATGTTTGATAAATCAAATAAAACTAATAAGTGACAATTATGATTTTATTTATTTCATTTTGATTAATATTTTTATTCATTTGTTTATACTGTTTTAAATGTGCATAGTTTGTAGTACTCAATTTATCTTTTTTCCATTTGATTTATATTGTACTTTCTAACTTATATAATATATACTATCTTTATAAACATGTGAGTGGTCTTTGAAGAGATGAGAAATAATAAATATGAATTTTTTCAAATAAAATAAAATTTTCAGTGGATCAATCAATCAATATTCTGCATGTTTATCATATATATCATTATGAAGAACCTCTTTATAATCATTTTCTAAAAGTGCAAGATTCTCTCTGGCTTCAGTAAATTCGCCTTCTTCCATTCCCTCACCAACATACCAATGTACAAAGGCCCTTTTAGAAAACATTAGATCGAATTTTTTATTTAAATTTGACCATGTATTTGAAATTGCGCTAGTATTTGAAATCATTGTACAACTTTTAGGAGGTGATGCAAATTTGCTTGTGGAAGAAACTGATGGGATAAGTTTATTTATTCCTAATTTGAACCCAGTTGGACACCAATTGACGAAATTCACTGCGCTTTTACATTTTATGTGTTGAATTGCAGAATTACATTCTGAAACAGTTATATCACCTCTGTATAATAAAACTATTGCCATATAATAAGCATTTTCAGGGTTACATAAAATGGTTTGATTTTCAGGTTTAAAACATTGCATTGTTATTTCATTTGTATTATAACTATTATGTAAAATATTTGACTTTGATATTATTGGTGAATATGATATTATAGGATAATGTATCCTAGGATAAGGAACAAGATTTGTTTGATAATCTGAAAAATCGACATTAAGTGTAGATTTAAATCTCATGGATGTTGTAAATGTGGATAAGGCTTGTGAAATCAAATTATTTATATCATTACAATCTGGTTGATAAATTTTTAAACTTTTTTCACATATACTATATAGAGGTTTATTTTCTAATAGAAAAGTACAATCTGTACATTCTATTGATGTATCTATTGATAAGAGTGCATTATAAGGTTCTAATACAGAGGTTGATAATGATAGTGAAGGTTGGATTGCGAAATCGAATTGGGATTTGGTAGTGAATTCTTGAGATAATTTTTCTAAAATACTAGAACCTAAACCTGAACCAGTACCTCCACCCAAAGAACGATGTATTATAAAGCCTTGCAATTGATCACAAGATTCGACTAATTTTCTAGTATTTTCCATTGTGGTGTTAAATACATCTTTTCCTACAGTGCAACGTCCTCTAGAAAAATTATTGCTTGCGTCTTGGTTTGAATTTATTAAATAATTAAGATTAAAGCATGAAGAGAGATTTGAATTTTTTATACTATGTATGGTATCTGGATCTGTATCTACAAACAGGGCTCTTGGGATATATTTTCCTGAACATGATTGTTGATAGAATGTGTTTAGGTTGCTATCGTTGTTATTATTTTTGGGTAATCCGTTTAGATCTAAATTGTGTTCCTGGGCATGAAGTTCCCATAGGGCACTTCCTATTTGAGTTCCTGCATGACCTACATGGATTTGTATCACTTCGCCGTGCATTTTGTTATTATTTATTACTATTATATTATTATTATTATTATTATTGTTATTATTACTATTATTATTATTATTTGTTATTTATTATTAATAATAATATTATTATTATTTATTATTTATTTTTATTGTTATCATTTGTTTACTATTATCATTTATAAAAGGAAATTTACTATTATCTACTATGAAACATTACTTGATAAATACGCTATGCATTCAGGGTGCATTTTAGATAATATGTTATAAGGTCATCTAACGCGTGTATCCATGTGTATGTGGAACTATCTGCCAAATCTTTTACCAACAGATACTATACTATATATTAATATATACATTAATATATACATTAATATATACAGTAATATACAGTAATATACTATATGATATACTCTACTGCACTGTGAAGTGTCTATGGTGAGTCTAATATACTTATTTTTGAATATCTACTTATATACTCTATAATTATTTCAACTATTTCAACTATTTCAACCATTTACAAATATTTACAATTATTTACAATTATTTCAACTATTTCAACTATTTACAACTCTATTACTCTAATTCTAATTACAGCTCTAATTTCTCTTTTGGAACGCGAAGTAAACAGGGTACAATTTTAGATTTTCGTAAATAATTCAAAGTAATACAATTAAACGGCAGTGTTACCATGGCAATTCCTATTTTTTGGCAGTATATTTCTAATTTTTGTATACTATTGACAATTGTGTTTAAAAAGTTCACTTTGGAGTACATATTTAGATAGTTATTATATTGTTACTGTTGTTATTTTAATTTTATTGTTCTTGTTATTGTTATTGCTATTGTTATTGTGTATTGCGTTTAGTAGAAATTTTGTTTAGTAGTATTCTGTATAGTGTATTTTTACAGTTGTATATTTTATAGTATTTAGTATAGTTATAGAAATATTGATTTCGATTATTGTATTATATTATAATATATTATATTATATTATTTATTATATTATTTATTATATTATATTATATTATATTATTTATTATATTATTTATTATATTATATTATATTATTTATTATATTATTTATTATATTATATTATTTATTATATTATTTATTATATTATTTATTATATTATATTATTTATTATATTATTTATTATATTAT
>JAJMCZ010000113.1:0-46837 GCA_030573245.1 Ascobotryozyma americana | reverse complement strand
AAATAAAATAATAAATAAATATAAATTATAATAAAAATAAAATAAATAAATAAATTAAATATAATATAATATAATATAATAATAATATAATATAATAATAATAATAATGATAATAATAATAATAATAATAATAATAAAAATAAATTAATAAATTAAATAAAAATAAAATAAAATAAAATGAAATAAATAAATTAAATATAATATAATATAATATAATATAATATAACAGTATAATATAATACAACTCACTCGTCATAAAGATCGTTGTCCATTTTCGCAAGGAAAAAAGAAAGAAGGGCAGTCGGTTGGCCGGTCCGTATACTTATATGCAAAAATATGCAAAAAAAAGATTTGCAAAAATTATTTTTTTTATATTATATTGCGTATTAAATACAACAAAAGAAGCCTCAATGCTGTTTGATTGGTCTTTGTTTACCTTTATTTCCTACTTAGGTTGTTTATCTCTCTCAGTGCATGTATATTTGGCAAAATTCGCATATAGTATAGTATAGTATATATCCTCTTTAACGTATAGTAATATTATAAACAAACAACTTAATTAAATTAAATTAAATTAATTAAACAAAAAATTTAATTAAATTAATTATTTGCTTCTTTTCCTATTGGAAGATTTCCCCTCGAATTGAATTCTCCTTCTAAGTAATAGATAAGATTAATGCTGGGTGCTATTCAATTGAATGCTGCTTATTGATGCTTAATGTGTATAGGAGGAGTCTAGGAGATAAGGAGTTGTATTTTATATTATATAAGTTAGTAGTTTAATTAATTAGTTTTCCCCGTTGTGAAGGATTTAAAGGATCCAGTATAAGAAATACTGACAGGGGACTATAGTTACTATAATTAATTAATTATTTATTATATTATACTATATACTATTATATATTACTTAGTATGTATTTCTTGTTAATTAATATTTAGTATTTATTCTTTTTTATTGATTACATATATACAATTAATATATAATATATAAAAACAAACAGGGATATTACGGAGATATAATTAAAATACTATATATACCAATGTTAAAGACCTTGCAGAACTTGTAGAACTTGTAGAATTGTAGATAGTAGTTACATAGCAACAAACAAACAACCCATCCCAACAAAAAAAACGAAACAAAAATTATTCAACAAATAGAACTTTGTTAGAAAACTTAATATAGCATAATAACAGTAAGAATAATAGCAATAAAACAATAACACCAGTATGTCTCGTGAAGCCGTGTATATTGTAGCTTATGCTCGTACACCAATTGGAAGCTTTCAAGGTGGTTTAAGCTCATTAAAAGCAACTGAACTTGGTGTTCACGCAGTAAAAGCAGCACTTTCAAAAACACCAGAAATTAAACCAAATGATGTAGAAGAATTATTCTTTGGAAATGTTTTATCTGCAAATTTAGGTCAATCACCAGCAAGACAAGTCGCTATTGGTGCAGGATTAGGCGATGATACTATTGCTACTACAATTAATAAAGTTTGTGCTTCTGGTATGAAAGCTACCATATTAGGTGCCCAAACAATACTTACTGGCAATGCTGATATTGTTATAACTGGTGGTATGGAATCTATGACTAATGCACCATATTATCTTCCATCAGCACGTGATGGTGCTCGTTTTGGTTCAACTTTACTTATTGATGGTATAGAAAAAGATGGTCTTTTAGATGTTTATAGTGACGTTGCTATGGGTGTTCATGCTGAAGATACTGCAAAAGAAAATTCAATTTCAAGGGAAGAACAAGATAATTTCGCAATTGATTCTTATGAAAAAGCAAAAATTGCAAATGTAAATGGAAAATTCTCATATGAATTAGCTCCAATACTTATTACTAATAAAAGAAATAAAACCAATCCGACAAAATTAATCGATTTTGATGAAGAAGTTCAAAGATTAAATGTTGAAAAACTTAGATCTTCTCGTCCTGTGTTTGCAAAAGATGGTAGCGTAACTGCTCCAAATTCTTCTCCTTTAAATGATGGTGCCGCTGCTTTAATTCTCGTTTCAGAGAAAAAACTTAAACAATTAAATTTAAAACCAATCTCAAAAATTATTGGTTGGGCTGATGCTGCTCATAAACCTGAAAGATTTACAACTGCTCCAACCCTTGCTGTACCAAAAGCTATCAAACATGCTGGTCTTGATATTTCTGATATTGATTATTTTGAATTTAATGAAGCTTTTTCTGTTGTTGGTGTAGTTAATCCAAAAATTCTTAACATTGATCCAAAAAAAGTTAATGTTTATGGTGGTGCTGTTGCTATAGGTCATCCTCTTGGTTGTTCAGGTGCAAGAGTTATTTGTACCCTTTCCTCTGTACTAGTAAATGAAAAGGGTAAATATGGTTTAGCTGCTATTTGCAATGGTGGTGGTGGTGCCTCAGCTATTGTAATTGAAAAAATTGCTGATTCTTTTTAATTAACTTTTATACATATATTGTACTTAAAGCAAAATTTTTTTAATTTATAGCAATAGTATAATATAACAAAAAGTTATTATAAAACAAAAGTATTATATAAAACCAAAAACTATTATAATATAAAATATATACAAATATAATATACAAACAAAAATATTTTAATTTATAACAAAAGTATAATATAACAAAAAGTTGCTATATAACAAAAGTTATTATTATGTAAAGCAAAAAACTATTATAATATAAAATATATACAAATATAATACACAAACAAAAAACTTTTAAAAACCAAACAATCATTTCTTTCCATTTTTCCCCTTTTTATTCTTCTTCCCCTTTTTACCTTCAATTAAATTCATTTCCTCCTCTACAATATCTTTAGCCTTTCTTTTACGGTCAGATTCTTTAACTTCCTTAATCTTTTTTACACTAACAACTCCACTAACACCTTTCTTACCAGAAGCAATTTTTTTACTTTGCTTTTCAACCATACTCCATTCTTCATCATTCCCATCAATAGAGTATTTTTCTAAATCAAGAGAATTTATAAGTTCTCGTTGTTTTTCTCTTAAAGCCTTTGTAGTTTCATTAGCTCCCTCAGCCAAATCTTCTTCTAAACTTTGTTTAACTGGAATAAATCCTTTAGATTTATCATCATCTAAATCTAAATCTAAATCTTCATTTCCAACTTCTTCATAACTTTCTTCTTCTTCTTCTTCCTTATCTTCATCTATAAGATTTTCAATTTCATCATCGCCATTCTTATCTAATGAATCTCCCTTTAATATTTTTTTAACCTTACCAATTTTTTTTGCTATAATTGATCTATTAGCAGGTAATTCCTTTTCAAATTCAGATGTTAGAATAGATTTAAAAAAAGTTGAAATTTTACGGATTGTTTTGGAAAACATAGCAAGAGTTTGATTAGAAGGTAAATTTAATTCTTCTCCAATTATATCTAAACTCTTGTGTTGTAATCCAATTCCTAACAATATGGCGCTTTGTACAGCGGATAAATTAACATTTTCACTATTGTCGTTCTTGTTTACAATTGATTCTGAGCTAAACAATTGCTTTTTAAAATAAAGTTTTGCAATTTGAGGAAGTAAATCAACAATTACATGGTAATCAAGAAGATTATTTGCATATGATTCTAAACGTTTAATATCAAATGGAGAAAATAAATTATATAATTTCTCCTTTGATAACCCAGCATCTTCATTTTCTGCATTTACATTTAATGCAGGTGCAGATTCGACTATTGTAAGAGCACTAATAACTGGGAATTCGTGAAATTCATATGAAAGTAAAGAGATAAACCTGTTTCTAAAATCAGCTGCAAACTCCTTCAACCAAGTTTCTTCAGAATCATTCAAATGTAATTGCCGTAAAACAATAGCAGTATGTTCACCCGTAAGTTCATTAGGAGTTTGTCGAAGATATACTGGTGTGAATTTGTGACGTTTCCAAAATTTTAGTAATTGAGCAGTTAGCCCAAATGATACACCAATATAATCCAAATAATGTGGTGGTCTTTCAGATAATTTTAACAACAAGGGGGGCATAGATTTAGCATCTCTTATTTTAATTTCATCTGTTTTAAGAGAAGAAGAATTTTGTTTATCATTAGACATAGTACGATTCTCAATTTCAGCATCAGATACTCTTTTCAATTCCCCTTCACTAGAAACCAATTCAGAAGCAAAATTATCTTCAGATAAAGAAATATATTTACCATCAAAATAATCTATTAGTAATTGAATGGATCTAGAACCATAACCCATATTTATATAATCTGGATGAGTTGCAATTCTGACTACTCTTGCACCAGATAACGTTGCAAACTCAGCATCTTGAAATTGTTGAGAAATTGTCCAAGGAATAAGATCTCCACCTGCACGTTGACCACGAGCTAAGGAAGAAAGTACACTTGTTTTAGAAATTTCACCTTCAAGAGCAATTTGTATTACACAAAGAGGTTCAGGCAAGCGAGAATTATTCTCTGAGACTGGTGGAAGAAGCACGTACAGTTGATGTGCAGGAGCGTCAGACATTAATTGAAGATCATTCGGAGAATTTTTATAATGTGAAGCAACATATAAAGTCATCATTTTGTGCAAAAAGGCTTCAGAGACAGGGTGGTAAGAAAACAAAGTGTCTCTGTTTACGTAATAAAGATTGCATTCATTAGGATGAGGTAAAGCATTTTTGATACGAAGTTTTGAGGAAGAGGATAATTTAGGAGAAAAAGTACAATCTAAACATAATAAATTATTTAACCATTTTTCTATTGGATCACCTGGAGCGTATCTAATCGGTTCCTCAAGAGAAATCTCCTTTAAGGAACGTACAGAGGAAGATGTGGATGAAGAAGAATTGTTACGATCTATAACTTTTGAATTTAAAGATGGATCTAAAGATGAAGAAGCAGAAGCAGAATTATATTGCTGTCTAAGTTGTTGTAATAATTTTAAGGATAAAGATCTTCCGGTTCCTTCATAACCATTTATGGTTGAAGATAAAAATACTAAATAAGGACCTAATAAATTTTTTACAAGAGGTAACGGGATTGCAGCAGCTTCATCGATGACTAATAATTCAGCTTGGCCTAAGAAACGAGAATCAGCAGGTTGAATATATTGTATTGTTTGTCTATGATTTCTAAAGACATTTACACGTACTATTGCTTTATTAAAAGCTGGATTTGTTGATTGTAAAATATCATAATCAAGATGTTCTTCATAGGAAAGAGCATCAAAAGCTTTAAATATAAATTGGAATAAAGTTTTTAAATTTTCTGGTGATGGAGAAGTTATAAAAATATTTGAATAACCATGAGCAATTGCGGCAGCAATTGATATACCCATAGCTGCAGATTTGCCTCTACCACGGGCGGCAGTTAAGGATACAGTTGAACGTAAAGATTTTTGAGCAATATTATCTATAAAAGTGAGTATAGCACGAGCTTGATCAGTAGTTTTAGCAAGAGATACTAAGGAAGAAGCTGGTTGTACACCTTCCAAGGATGATATAATAGTTTTTAATTGATTATTACTATTAGTAGTAGTATCATCATCCTCATCTGCTATTAATGGTTTTATAGATTTTGCAGCAGAAATTGGTAAAACATTTAATTCATCATCCAATACAAGACAATTTGAACATGAACCAAGAGAAAGTAAAAAACGTTCATTAAATCTTGGAACAACATCATTATGAGCTTCAGTTCTATATCTTGAATGTACGTCCATTGTCATTGAATATAATTGCTTAAGGGAAGACATTGTTTTAAGTAAAAAAATAATAATTCCACCACCTTGAACAGTTTCAATAGTTCTGGCAAGTAAATTTGGAGTAATTCCTTCAAAATCTTGTAAAATACACATACCATAAGTATTACCTAAAATATTTTCAGTTTCTTTATAATAAACATATCTAATATTTTGTAAAGAAATAAACAGTTCAAAGGGATCTTCTTGATTTGGTTCACGTATACCTCTTTTTATATCTTTTTTAATTTTTGCTTCACGTTTTTTACGATGTGAAGTAAAATCAAGTAACTTGTGTTTATATGCCCAAAGAACTGATTTGTTAGCTTTAATATTAGAACAAGTCATTAAGTAGTGTAAATTTGGTAACTGATTTTTCGCTTTGTCTCCTATAATGATAAAAATCGACCGTGATTTTGAAATTGTACCATTTCTAATTATAGTTGGGATTCTGGAATCAATTTGTTTTTTTGCCATTTTGTGATTATTTATTATCAATTATTTGTTTATTTTTAATTTTCTATTTACTACTGTATGCTAATAATAAAGAAAAATAATAAAAATAATAAAAATAATAAAAATAATAAAAATAAAAATTCTCAATGAAAAACAACTTAGAGCGAAGAATAAAATATTACAAAAGCAATTACATAATCATCAACTTTAAACACAAAATAAAAAATTTTTCGCTGACTAGTGTTTACCCGGATTTCATTTCTCGTTGTTGTTGTTGTTTATTCTATTTTTATATTATACTGCATTACACTCATTATATATAACATATTATTCTTGTTATAACGTTTATTATTATTTCTATTACTATTATTCTATTGAATGATTATTATGTAGAATAGTTTGTTTTTTATGCAGTCATCCCTTTATGCTGTTTGCTTTTTAGTACATATATTTTATTTTTATTGTTTAGTTTCTATACATTTATATATAGATTATTATTCAACTTACGTAATATGAGAACATCGATTACAAATATTTATATTGTTCTTTCTTATTTATATATATAGCTTTCTTTCATATAGGATACAAATAATTTATTTTATGGAAGTGAATATTGTATGTATTAGATTATTATTATTGTTGTTATTATGTATAATTATACGTTATTATATTTTGTAATACTGTATAAAATACACTAATAGAGTATATAATATATAGTATACTATTGCGGGAAAATAATTAGGTATAAGTAGTTAAGATAGAAAATACAAACAAACAACAAATATATATCAAGTACATAATAAATACAGTAATGAATATGACAATAACCAAATTATCAATAAAGTAACTAATAACAATAAATTTATACACACACAAATAATAAATTTATAAATAACACACATGGCTGAAGATTGCTCAATATGCGAATATTCTCAAAGGAAAATGTATTGTCTTTCATGCGCAAACTTTCTTATTGAGAGTAGAAAACTTACACTGATAGCAGCATTGGAAGAGAAAGAACATATTAAAAAGATTTTATTAAGTAAGGTTAAGCCTTTATACAAGTATAAACAAAGGGTTTCGTTTTTGAATTTTATTCATAAAAAGACCATTTGTCAATTAAATATTGCAAAAGAACGTTTAGATGAGATTAATATTTTATATACAAAAAAATTAATCTTCTATAAAAGACGAACTATTTTTTTTAATAATTTAAAATCTTATTATTTATCAAGTTTAAAAAATTTAAATTTGTCTGAAATGAATTTAAAAACTTCATTGAATTCTTTACATCAAGATTTAATGTTAACAAGAATGAATCTATGTAAGGAAGTTGTCTTACTTTTTGGTTTAAAAGCAAAAAAAAAGTACACAAAAAATATAACCAATACAAACAATATAAAAAAACCAACAGATGTTATAAAAATATCATTTATACACTTTCCAGAATTCTCCCCTATACAAAAAAATCAATCGATTTATTCACTAAACTCATCAGATAGTTGTCTGATTAGTAATAATTCTTTGAAAAATAAAAATAATAATTTAATTAATGGATTTAATTCAATTTCACATGAAACTCTTAATGCAATATTAGAAAGAGTGGTTTATTTTGTTATACTTATCTCTTATTATTTAGGTATAAAACTTCCCTATGAACTTATTCCTCCAAAAAAATCTTATCCTTCATCTATAAGAGGTCCAGATGGTCTTATCAGATTCCTTTTATTATCAAATCCTATAAAAGATGTTCCTCATTTACATCTAGAGGAATTCGTACAAGGTTTAGCTATGCTTATAGTAGATATCGTTTATTTAGCTCAGATAGAAGGTGTTCATTTAGGAGGAATAAATGAAGTTTTAAAAATAGGTAAACTTTTATTAACAATATTAAAACCAGCTATTTCGATTACATCTAATTCTCATATTTCTACGAATACTACGAATGTCACTACTAATACCACTAACACAACTATTAATACTAATACCAACAACACAAACAATCTTTCTAGCCAAACTTTTGGCTATTGGTCACATGCAACTGCTTCATTTTGTATAACAAAGGAGCCAAAATTAATAGACTATGAATCTATATCAAGAGCTTTACTAGCACAATCTAATGACTGGGACATAATATAACTTTTTTTTTATATTTATTTTTCTTTTTTCTTTTTTCTTTTTTTTTTTTTTTTTTTTTTTTTTTTTTTTTTTTTTTTTTTTTTTTTTTTTTTTTTTTTTTTTTTTTTTTTTTTTTTTTTTTTTTTTTTTTTTTTTTTTTTTTTTTTTTTTTTTTTTTTTTTTTTTTTTTTTTTTTTTTTTGATTATTCTTACAGACATTTTTCTCTTTTTTTTATTATCTCGTATTACATAGTTATTACGTTAAATATATTTCTTTGAATCGTTATATTAAATCTTTTACCGAACCATTATTAAAACATTATCAGATATCGAATAACACATAATAGTTTACAAATAAAATAATAATAACATAATAACGTAATAAACAAACAATGGAGGAAATTATTGAAATTTTGAAAGAGAAAACTCAACGAAATCCATTAAATACATTGAAATCTGCTGAACTTCTCGATAATAATGATGAACTTTTGAAATTTAGAAATGAATTTAATATTCCAACTTTAAAATCTATTGGTACTGTAGATTTAAATAATGTGAATAATAAAAATAATTTAGATCCTGATAAATTAAGCATTTATTTTTGTGGAAATTCTTTAGGCTTAATGCCTAAGAATACTTTAAATGCTATTAATTTAGAACTAAAAGAATGGAGTAATAAAGGTGTAAATGCTCATTTTGATGGCCGTATATTAGATAATCAATCCCAGGATCAAATTCCACAGTCAAAAGAACCTTGGGTATCGATAGACAAACCTTGTAAATCTCATATTATAGATTTGGTTGGTGGAAAATATGAATCTGAGGTTGCTATTATGAATACTCTTACAAGTAATTTACATTTAGCATTGCTTGCATTTTATCATCCGGAAAATTTTAATGCTACTTTAAATTCTACAAATAAAAATAAGCGATACAAAATAATGTTTGAAAAAAAGGCTTTTCCTTCAGATTATTATGCATTTGAATCACAAGTTAGATTACATGGTTACGAACCTTCAGATGCACTTGTTATGTTAACTCCTAGAGATGGAGAATATTTATTAAGAACTGATGATATATTAGATGCTATTGAAAAAGAAGGTGATTCACTTGCAATAATTTGTTTACCTGGCGTACAATTTTATACTGGACAAGCATTTGATATTAAAAAAATTACCGCTGCTGGACATAAAGTTGGTGCTTATGTTGGGTGGGATTTAGCACATGCTATTGGAAATATAGTTATAAATTTACATGAGGATAATGTAGATTTTGCTGTATGGTGTTCGTATAAATATTTAAATTCTGGTCCAGGTGGAATTTCTGGTTTATTTATACATTCAAAATATGAAAATGAAACTTTAATAGAACGACCACGTTTAGCTGGATGGTGGGGAAATGATCCAGAAACAAGATTTCTTATGAATGATAACGAAAATGAAAATGGGATTGGAAACCTAACAGGGTTTAAACCTGCGATTGGTGCAAATGGATTTCAATTATCAAATCCAAGTGTTTTAGATGTAGTATGTTTAAGATCAAGCTTAGAATTATTTACTAAAGCTGGTGGGATACATGCTATTAGGAAAAAGTCTGTTTTATTAACTGGATATCTATATGAATTATTAACTACTTCAAAGCATTTTACTAATATACAAAATATTAAAAACCCATCTAATAATAATAGTATTACTAACAAATTTTCAATACTAACTCCAAATGATCCTAATCAAAGAGGTGCACAATTATCATTAATTTTTCCAAGTTCAATAATTATGCATTTAGTGTTTGCACAATTAGGTGCAGAAGGAATTACAGGAGATGAAAGACAACCTGATATTATTAGACTTTCTCCAGCCCCTTTGTATAATACTTTTTCTGAAGTCTATACTGTTGCAAACGTCTTAGAGGAAATTTTAGACGAATTTTAGGACATTTTATATTCGCTTATAGATTAAATATTGTTTATGTAAATATAAATATAAATTTAAATTTAATGTAAATAATTGAAATATTGTATGTAAATTTTTTTTTTTTTTTTTTTTTTTGACTATTTTATACAACCCTTACTGTATTACAACCAAGATTGTCATTCTTAGGCAACGTAAACTTAGGCTTAATTATTATTATAATAATAATAGTAATAATAGTAATAATAATAATAATAAAAGTGACAAAAACTGGTCTAAATAAAATTGTAATGAATATAGAAGAAGTAGAAAAAATAAGTGAAATACTAGCAAATCGCGCTGATGAAAAAGTAAAAGAAAATAATGATAAAAGAATATTAATAGCAATAGGTGGACCACCGGGAAGTGGAAAATCTACTATTTCTAGATATGTTGCAAAAATATTAAATAAAAAGCACAAAGAAATTATTGAAAAAAAATTTAATGGCGGTTTATACGCAGTTTATGTTCCTATGGATGGATTTCATTATACAAGAGCACAACTTGGTGCATTTCCAGATCCCGAAGAAGCATTTGCAAGACGTGGATCACCATTTACATTTGACGCCGATGGGGTTGTAGGTCTAGCACAAGTACTTTCAAAAGGCGAAGGAACTATTATTAAAGCACCATCATTTGATCATATTGGTAAAGATCCTGTTACCGATGGAATATGTATTAATGGAAATGCAAAAGTAATTTTATATGAAGGAAATTATTTATTATTAAATGAAGAACCTTGGAAAAATATTTCAAAAGTTGCTACAGATAAATGGCTTATTAAAATTGATAAAGAAACTATGCGTGAAAGACTTGCAAAGAGACATTTATCTTCTGGAATAGTAAAGGATTTAAAATCAGGTTATGAACGTGCAGATTCAAATGATGTACCGAATGGTATTTATTTATTAGAAAATTCTATCAATCCAGATGTTATTATATACAATGGAAAATCTTCTTCTATAGAGATCATCTAAATTTTTAATTATTCTTAAATCATTAGATTTTTATTATTTAGAAATATTGTTTTACGATAATGATAATACTTTATATTTAAATGTATTTTAGAAATATTACGATAGATAGATAGAGGGATAGATATATGGATTATTGATGTTTTTTGTTTTTTGTTTTTTGCTTTTTGCTTTTTGCTTTTTGTTTATTGTTTATTGTTTATTTAATACTTACTGTTTAATTTTATTACAGTTATATATGTATGTTATCTTATTTATATGACTATCGTGTTTTTAACTTAATACAGTTTGAGTCATCGGCTATTAAATATCACATAAAAATTTACAGTAATAGTTACATTTATAAAAAAAAATATACTTTGTACTGGTAACTATTATAACAGCTACGGGCAAGTAACGGTTATTCCAAATGGTTATCGGCTGTTTATCTAAACGTTATAAACTAAACATATACACATCTATTTTTATAAAAAGTTAAATATAAAAAATAATCATTTAATTAAATATGAGGTCAAATATTAGAACACTTTTTAATAAAATTTCAAATAAAATTGAATTTTCTGATGCTCCATTTTTAATTTCAACATCTTTAAAAGCCAAATTATATAAAGATGTGATTACGTCATATAATCTGGGGTATAACCAAGGTCATCAACATGCAAAAAATAATAATAATAATAACATTAGTACTAATACAATACAAGAAAATGAAATAGACGAATATAATAATATTAAAAATGATCAGGAAAAGAAAATTGAAACAAAAAAAATGAATATGTATGAAGCTATTAATTCAGCATTACGGCAAGTTCTTTCTACAGATGAAAGTGCAATAGTCTTCGGCGAAGATGTTGCTTTTGGAGGAGTTTTTAGATGCACAATGGGATTACAATCAGAATTTGGTTCTTCAAGAGTATTTAATACACCACTTTGTGAACAAGGATTAGTTGGGTTTGGTGTAGGTTATTCTTCAATGGGTTGTACAGCAATAGCTGAAATACAATTTGCTGATTATGTATTTCCAGCTTTTGATCAAATTGTAAATGAAGCTGCAAAATATAGATATAGGTCAGCAGGAGAATGGGCAGCTAACCAACATGATGAGCATAATGATAATAAAAATAAAAATAATAATAGTAATAGTAATATTAATAACAATAGCACCCGTGGTGGATCTTTAACCATTAGAATGCCTGGAATGTGTGTAGGGCATGGTGCCCTTTATCATTCTCAATCCCCGGAAGGGTATTTTGGACATACACCAGGTCTAACAGTTGTCATACCAAGAAGTCCATTTATTGCAAAGGGTTTATTATTATCATCTATACGATCACCTGATCCAGTAATATTTGTGGAGCCAAAAATATTATATAGGGCTGTAAGGGAATATGTTCCTATGCATGATTATGAAATACCAATTGGGAAAGCCGAAGTATTAAATATTTCAAAACAAAATAATAATATAAACCCTAAGGTTACAATTGTTTCATATGGTGTTATGGTTTATATTTGTGCAGCTGCGGCTGAAATTGCAAAAGAAAGGTTAGGTATTGAATGTGAATTAATTGATTTACGTACAGTTAGTCCATGGGATACAGAAACAGTATGTAATTCAGTAAATAAAACTGGAAGGTGTATTATAGTACATGAAGATAATAAAGCAAGTGGTATGGGTGCAGATATTTCTGCAGTTGTTTCAAAGGAGTGTTTCCTTAGATTAGAATCCCCAGTACAAAGGGTCACTGGTTGGGATACACATATTCCTTTAGCACTTGAAAAATTTTACATTCCTGATGTAGTCAGGGTCTACGATTCTATTAAAAAATCTATTGAATACTGATGAGTTACGATCTACGTATTAATATTGTATTTTTGATATTATATTGAAAAAATATGTTACATAAAATATTCAAAGAATAAAGGTATATATAATATGTTCTTATTGATTAGTATGTTTAGATTTTTTTTTTTGTATAAAATAACAATATTCAAATATGAAAGTAGGAAATAGGGTAAAATTATACTTATAAATTAGGATAATATTTTGTTTAATAGTAATCGTAAAATTCCAATTAAATATAAAAGGAAAAGAAATAGGTAATACATAGAAGCGGGGAAGTAAGGTAGTACAAAGGTATTTATGCAAAGAATCCTTTTTTTAATTATAAGAAAATCGCTTACACGTGCCTAAATAAGTAAATTTGAGCTCCTTAAATAAAATTAATGGAAATATGAGTTGTTATAGTAACCGCAATTCATACAATTACAATCAATAATAATAATAATAATAATTTTAACTTTAATAGTAAATTTCATAATTTACCGCTAATTAATTTATTAAAATATTAAAACAATATTAAAAAAAAAAAACTTTAAAAAATTTTTATATACGATTATTATTATTATATATTATACCAATGGAGTCCTTTTTTATACTTTAAATTGCTTTATTAGAGCTTTACTTATTTAGTATATATTTATACTAGTAACCTTTATTTTATAAATATATATATATATTTATTTCTACTATTTGTGGTTATTTAAATTATTTGTTTCATAGTATTTTTGCAGGTTTATTATTATTTATTTTATGGTTTTTCTGCTTAAATTCTTGAAATATTAGCCACAAGGCATTTTAATAATATTACTATATTTTACTATTATTATTGATTTTTGTTTTTTAATAAAAAACAATAATTTTGGAACTTGAGTTAACAAATATTGTTATAAAGATTTATTGAGGTTTATTAAATTTATTGGAGTTTATTAAAATTTAATACAAATTAATATATGTTAATGATCTTATAAGTTGAAAGTTTGCAACTTTTAATTAGCAATTATCAACTATTGGTTAGTTTTTCTTTTCTCTTCTTTTTTCACTTTTTTACTTTTTTATTTCTTTTTTTTTTTTTTTTTGTCATTACTCCAAAATGTCGGAAAATTGTGAAAAGAAAGTTAGTAAGGAAGAATTCTATAGAACTCTTTTTCAATATGATGAAGAAGATTTTAGAGGAAGAGCAAGAAATTCTCAAGAAAGTAGGATGTTCTCTTTATACCGAAAACACGTAAAACTTTACGATTTAGAAATGGCTCAGAAAAAAATGCTTGCTAACGATTGCAATAATAACTATAATAAAGATGATCTTTTAAGATGGAATAAAGAAAATGACGATTTTAATTACAAAGAGTCTAAAGTAGACCATTCTGAAAGAAATGAAGAAGATGACTATTTTAATTGCAAAGATAATGACAACAATGATAAAAAACATAAAAGTAAGTGTAAAACAAATAGCAATAAAATCAGTGAAGTCAATAAATTAAATAATAAAGAATCCTCTATATCACTTGAAGTTTCCGTGTCTACTGCTTCATCTTCATTTACTTCTAGTTCTAAAAGATATACTAGCACTTTAAATGTTTATTCTCCTCAATCACAATTTTTCTCTTCAAAATTTGTATCTTATTCTTCCTCTTCTTATACTTGCCCGATAAAAAACTATAAAATGTATGAAGGGTACGCAAGTGGAAGTAGAAGTAGACAATTAAGAAATGAAGGAAGTTCTAGTTCTGAAGGCGATGATGATAATGAATATTTAAGTGCAGATGAGGATAGCGAAAGTATGATTGAAATGAAGAAGGAATTTTTAAGAAAGAAGAAGAAATCTCATGTTTGGAAATTAAAATGCAGAGAATTTAATCGTGCTGAGGGTGCTGCTTTTCTTGCAGGACAAGGCAAGGTAATTGAATCTTCAGACGAAGAGTAATAATTATAGATAAAATGAAGATACAATTACTTGATATTATAGTTCATCTGTTAGAACTTTAAGTTGTGCTAGATTTTATTTATTTATATTTTATTTATATTATTTTATATTATTTATGTTATACTTATTATATACTATATGTTATACTATATTTTTTTAGATAAATATTTACTCTTTATATTTGCTTTGATTATGTTTTTCTAATCATTGTCTTGATTATGTGTGTTCTATTTTATACTACAATTTTATTGTTATTGAATATTTTAATGCTTAATATTATAATTTATATACTATATATTTGCTGTATTTTACTTTTTAAATTTACATTTATATTTTAATTGTACGATTAGTTTGTTTATAATAGGTAAAGTTAATAAATGTTAGAGTATTTGATTTAAGTAAAGTTGGTATATATATAATTGTTATTAAAAACAATACATAATCTATATATGCTAAATCTACTATTTCAGCATAGTTGAGTTTTCTCTTTAATGGCAGGCGATTAACCTAAGTATAAGGAATTTATATCTTGGAAATCCTGCCACATAAATGAAATTATTCCATTTTAAAATAAACGATAGATAAAACATAATCCAAAGTCTACGGTCTATGCTCTATGGTCTAGAATTAAAATTCATAATCTAATATAAAATCATTGCCGCTTTATGTTAAAGCAATTCTTTGCATAAGTCCATGCAATTAAGAAATGACTTAAATTTAAATCGTGAATAACCCCCGGTTGCCAAGAGCAACCGGGGTTATACTTTAATGCATTTTAATCGCACAATTACTACGAATCCTCTCATATTCCGCTTGCGCTTGCTAAAATAAGCTCATTTCTTGATAGATAATAAAAGCAGAACCATAAAATTGATAAACTAGTGGTATTTTTATATTTTTATAATGTTTTTAAAAAGGAATTTTTATAATAAAATGAGTATCAAATGATGAAGTAGAATAACAAACAATTAGAATTTAATTTCATTTAAAAAAAAAAAAAAAAAAAAAAAAACTCGGTTATTGTCTATATAAAATAGTTCATTGTACATAATAAAATCTTCCCGATATCTAATCAAAAATATTGGTTGCTATGCAAAATTATATCGTTATCGTTTCCTGTATGGCAGAAAATATCAACAATAACCCATATTCGATTATTAATCTACAGTATAAGAATTAGTCATTAGCAATCACTATCCATACAAAATAATATAAAATCTATTCATAGTTTCTTGTTAAATATTTTCTTCTTCTTTTAAACAATATGAATGGAAACATTGCTAGTGAAACATTTTTATTATAAAAATAAAATTCTGATGAACAAGATTTGAACAATCGCTTTCTTCAAAATATTTATCAACATGAATAAATCAAGTTTTATTATAAAATTTATTATTTATTATGTGGATCCAATATAATATAATATAATACAATATGATAGAATAGAATTTATTATTATATTGGGTATTTTCTACTAAATACAGTCAATGTGCATTTGCACAACAACGACATTATTACCGGACTTTTCTTACCTTTCTTATTTTTAGGCTGAAATAATAAGAATCGGTTATAAACACGGTTATAACTCGGCAATAATGATTATGGCTACGAAATTACATAATAGCCATTCAATATGTATTTACCTTGGTATTACACGATCTTGCCTGGTCAACTTAGCTGAAAAACGTACTCATCAAGGATTTAGACTTACGTCAGAATAGAGATAATTGACATAGTTGACGAAATTAAAAAAAGATTTAAAAGATTTAAAAGATTTAAAAGATTTAAAATAAAAAAAAAAATAAAAAAAATAAAAAAAATAAAAAAAAATAAAAAAAATCTTAAACACTGTCATGTCAATTGAATTATTAAATTATAATAATTCTTTACTACCAAACCCGATATTGACATATAAAGTCTCAATATTTAAACCTCAAAAAGGTGTTAAAAAAAACACTCATACATTTTGTTCTTCTTCTTTAAGGCACGTAAAAAAACCCCCAAATAGAAGTAAATATTTTAAAAGCCAGTTAAAAGGTTTGAAAATTCTTTTTGATAACTGTAAAAATGCAATTTTTGATTTCTTTCCTTTGATCGAAGTTAATATAAATAAAAATATATCGACGGACGCAGTTGATATTGATTTTAAATGTAGATTGAAATTAGGCTATTTGAGAAATTCAGAAAAAAATCTCAAAAAAACTAATTTTTTCTCTAAACAATCCATAAATCTAAAACTAATATCAGGAAATTATAATAATTATAATTTCAATTCCTATTTTGTACAGGAGGTGCACACCACTGTGCATTCCAAATTAGTTGGAAAACGATCTATTATCAAGATGAAAAATAAGCAAAGAATAAAAAAAGTGAAAAAAGGCACCTATTCTAATGGTACCATGGTTAGTAATATTTATAATATTTCTAATAATGGGATTAATCCTGCAGATAATAATAATAGCAATGAAAAAAAATTTAAAACCTCTTTAATTGATTACGTAAATTACAAAAATGAAAATTTAAATCTTTTTCAAAATCAATTGCAAAACCAATTAATTATGTTAAAAAAACTAAATAGAATACATTTTAACAACTCTTTGCATAAAAATGCATCATATTATATACTAATTTCGTTTTCTGCTATTACTGATGCTAATATCTATTTAATATGTTGTTTCCCTCCTCGTGATTTTAAAAAGCAACTATTATCTGATTATTTTCACAAGGATAAATCTTATATGACAAATGTAGATTCTTTTACATACCAAGAAATATCATACACTATTTTATCTTATTTTTCTTCTTTAAATGATATCCATTGTTTCATGAAAAATCGAAAAATAACCCTCCGACTTCGATCACAAATTGCTTCATTACATACAGATTTAAAAAAGTTTGTTCACTCGAATTTATTAGACTATTGTTATAAAAAAAAATTAAAATATCTTTCTTTTTCATTTACTCAAACACTTGCCACTCCACTTTTGGAAAATTTAGATGATCTTTTCTTATGTTTTAAGAATATTTACTTTTCAATACCTTCAGAAAATACTCCTTACATACTGGTCGCTTCTTCTTACGATACTGACAAATTCGAATCTTATCTTTTAAACCCGCTTTACCGGACATACATCAAATCACCTAAGACAACATTAAAAGAAAAATTATGCTCAGAATTAAAAAAATTAGATAAAAAAATGACAAATATGTTAAAACAATGTCTTGATGGAACCAAATCATGGGATCAAATAAGCCAAGCTGCAGAAATAATTTTAGGCTTTTTATCAAATTTTCTTTTTGCCCCTGCTTTTATAGAATTTTCTCAATCATCACTTGCGGGCAGCATATCCCTCAAACAATTTCCATATTTAATACACATAATAAAATTAATTTTACATCTTGTCGATAATGTTCTTACTACTTTTTATTTAAAAGTTTCTTTAGAAAAAGAAGCCTTTCTTGCATCAATTCGTAAAAAATTAATTTCACTAATTTATAAATTGGGTAAAGGTCTAAAACTTATTTCACCTGATGTAAATGTAGCGCAATCCCCTTCAAATTATGCTGCAGTATTTGCTGCAAATTATCATGATTATGATTATTATTTTATGGAGAAGGAGACAAGTGGTTTTAATATACCAAAATTTGGCAAGTCAGATACTCCAAATTCTAATTCTTTTAAAACTTCTATATTTAATAATTCAGATATTTCATCTTCCATGAATCAATACAAAGATGATATACAACTAGATACGATTAAAATGAATGATTCAAAAGACCTACATGGGTTTAATGCCGATTTTTCTAACTGCAATAAGGAGAATAACAAAAATAGTACTATTTTCAAGGAAAATAAATTTCACTCATCTTCATCTTCTTACTTTAGTACCAATTTAATTATTAAATCTAATGAAGATTCTGATGGATTTTCTTTTTTTGAACACTTTAAGATCTTTCTGAACAAGCTTTCACAAAAAATACATGATAGTGGAATAAAGAAAAATGAAGGAGCTTTTATTGCTTGTATTGCTAGAGGGTTCTCTTCCAATCTTTGTATTTTTACTGTTATTTGCGGGTTTCCTGTATGGGATCCCTCGTTTATTGATTGTGTGAACTTTTTTGCAATGTTTCTTCCTGAAGTACATATAGTATTTCAAAAGAATCATATTATATCTTGTAGTTCAAAATCTAATACTTCTAAATTTTTTTCATCAAAAGGTTCAGAGAATGTGCTATGTTCTACTAATTATTCCTCTGTTGAATCATTTTCTAAGGATTCTATAAATCTAGAATCAATTAATGACGTTTCTCATATTGCAGATGAACCGTCATTGGCCGCAAAGACAAAAGTTTCCGATATGGTCTCTACCACCTCATTATCTTCTGCGACTGAAATAAGGAATTTGAATATTTCTTATGAGAGTAGTTTACACCACCAGCAAAAGGATCTTAAAAATTTTGAAAACAGCCAGCTTTGTTTGCCATTTCGTATTCCGAAAAATTTAGATTCTCCACCTATATCAGTTTCACTTGCAGCGGAAGATGCTTCTACTATGTCTGGGACTTTTGGTGGATATGTTTATCCAAAGTTTAAAGATAGTCAGATTCATGAATACGAAGATTATGATAAAAGTGTGTTTGGAATGACTTGTGCGCATGTTTGTTTAACAGAATACAAAGGAGAAAATCCAACAGTAAGTGTCCCTTCTAATGTCTTAATCAATATGTATAGAGATTCTATTAAACATGATATGTTAAAATATTCAAAGTCCTCAAAGGAGTACGAAGTTTATTCACATGCTTTAAAGCAGATTGAATTAAAATTTCCTCAAAAAAATGACAAGTGCTCAGTTTCTTTACCATTTGGAAAAGTAATTTGGGCAGAACATACAATTGTGAATGGATTTCTTTCCGATGTTGCTATCATTCAATGTAGAGAAGGAATAAAAGGGAATAACACATTAGGTGAAGATATCAATTTTACTGAATATGATTCTTCTTTAATGTTTGATAACTTAATTATAAGTCATGTCATTCAAACGGGCTCCTCTTCGATAGGATCTCATTTAGACAATGATAATGAAAAAAGTAATTTTTCGGAGAAAGTAATAGGAAAACAAGCAGAAAATTCTAATAATGATATTAATAATTTTACATTAGGTGGAATGTCGGTATTTAAATATGGGTCAACAAGTAAATATACTAAAGGAAAAATTAATGGGCCAAAGATAATCTACTGGGCAGGGGGGAAAAAACATACTTCTGAGTTTGTAGTTGCTTCAGAAAATTCTTCCTTTGCTTCTGGTGGTGATTCTGGTGCATGGATTCTAACAAAATCAAAAATGAAAGCTGGTTTAGGAGTTGTTGGCATGTTATATGCTTATGATGGTGAGCATAAGGAATTTGGTTTATTTTCACCAATGACACAAATATTAAATAGGTTAAACGAAATTACGGGCATAGAATGGGGAGTTTTAGGTGTAAATGATTAAATAATATTGCATATTTGGAATTTTTTTATTTTTTTTTGTTTATTTGATTTTAGTTTTATTATTTATTTTATTAAGCATATTTATTTGCATATTGTATTATAATAGAGAGGTTTGTTTTTGGTTTGCTTTTTAATGTAACCTTATTGTAAATATTAAAACTAAATTGTATTGTGTTTTAATTAAAACATATTTATAAATAAAATAATATCTAATGCTTTATTTTGCTTGGAATTTTAATTTTTTACTTTTATATCCTATACAAAAACCAAAATAATAAATAAATAAGAAACATACATAATAGAAAAACTCAAAATAAAAATTTGTTTAATCACCAGTCTTTTGCAACAGAGTTTACATTGTTTTTGATTCCAACAAGAGGTTTAACTAAAGTTGAACCACCTTCAAGCCAAGGGAAAGTTTCTTTTCGTAGTTTTTCATAAGCCTGTATTTCCTTTTCTTTTTGCAAAGTAAGTCCAATATCATCAAGACCATTAATAAGACAATGCCTTCTGAAAGATTCAACTTCAAACGGAATTTCAGCTTCTCCTGCAGTTATTATTTGTTTTTCTAAATCGACTGTTATTGGTTTTCCAACCTTAGCAACAGGCAATATTTTCTCTACAATGATGGCTTGATCTATTGTGATTGGAAGAAGTCCATTTTTAAAAGAATTATTAAAAAATATATCAGCAAATGAAGGAGCAATTATGCATCTTATACCAAAATCAACGAGAGCCCATGGAGCGTGTTCACGAGAAGATCCGCATCCAAAATTAGATCCAGATACTACCAAAATTTTTGAATTTGTGTAAGGTTCAACATTAAGAATAAAATTTGTAGGAGTTTTTATAATTTCTCCAGTAGTAGGATTTTTAGAAATATTAAATCTTCTTTCATAAAACAAACCAACTGAAAGGCCAGTGCGTTTAATTGTGCGTAAAAATTGTTTTGGTATAATAGCATCGGTGTCTACATTTGCCTGTTCAAGAGGAGCAGCAATACCTGTAAGTACCGTAAAAGCTGGAATACCACCAGTGGCAGAGGGAGTACTAAAAGCAGATTTATCGTTATTTGAAGCCAACTCTTTTTCAGTTGTTTCTGAAATTGGTTCATCTTCAGGAATGTCATCTACTCTATCTTCTTCTGAAGGTGGGAATGTTGGAGAAGATACTGTTTTTAAATCTTCTTGGGCTTCCTTTTCAGCAGTTAATTCAATCGATTTAGAAGGAAGATATGATTTTGAAAAAAATTCTCGAACGTCAGCGATGTGACCTTTAATTGCAGCAGCAGCAGCCATGGCTGGACTCATTAAATGTGTTCTACCCTTTGCACCTTGTCGACCTTCAAAATTTCTATTTGAGGTTGAAGCACATCTTTCATAAGGTGAAAGAATATCTTCATTCATACCAAGACACATTGAACAACCAGCTTCTCGCCATTCGAATCCAGCATCCGTAAATATTTTATCTAAACCTTCCTTTTCAGCTTGTGTTTTAACCAGACCTGAACCTGGAACAACCATAGCACGTTTAATATTTGAAGCTACTTTTCTACCTTTTGCAATTTGAGCAGCAGCTCTTAAATCTTCAATTCGAGAATTAGTACAAGAACCAATAAAAACTTTATCAAGTTGAACTTGTTGTAAGGGAGTACCAGGTTTTAAATCCATATATTCAAGAGCACGGACCATTGCATCATGTTTTACCTTATTATTTTTAACATCTTCAGGATTTGGAACATTTGCAGTTACTGGTAAAGCATCTTGAGGAGAAGTACCCCAAGTAACAGTTGGAATTATATCATTTGCATCTAAAGTAATATCGATATCAAATACAGCATCAGGATCAGATTTAAGAGTTTTCCAATAATTTACAGCATCATCCCAAAGTTTACCAGTTGGAGCAAGAGGTCTACCTTTAACGTAAGCAAAAGTTACATCATCTGGAGCAATCATACCGGCCCTTGCACCAGCTTCAATTGACATATTACACATTGACATTCTAGCTTCAATTGATAAATTTCTAATAGCTTCCCCAGCAAATTCAATAACACAACCAGTGCCACCAGCAGTTCCAATATGACCAATGATATGTAAAACAAGGTCTTTTGAAGTAATACCAGGATTTAAAGTGTTTAATACATTAATTCTCATATTTTTTGATTTTGACTGTAAAAGAGTTTGAGTTGCAAGAACATGTTCAACTTCTGAAGTACCAATACCAAAAGCCAATGAACCAAAAGCACCATGAGTTGAAGTATGCGAATCACCACAAACAACAGTTGTACCAGGTAAAGTAAAGCCTTGTTCTGGGCCAACAACATGAACAATACCTTGTCTTTTATCTGATAAGCCAAAATATCTTACACCGAATTTTTTAACATTATCTTCAAGAGTCATACATTGTAAACGAGCATCTTCTTCAGCAACAAATGTTGAAATAGATTTATATTTACTTCTTGAAGATGTTGGAATATTATGATCAACTGTTGCAAGTGTACAATCTATACGACGAACTTTTCTTCCAGCTTTAGCCAGACCTTCAAACGCTTGAGGGGAAGTAACTTCGTGAACTAGATGGCGATCAATAAATAGTAAACAAGTACCATCTTGTTGTTTATTAACAATATGTGCATTAAACACTTTATCATATAAAGTGCTAGGCATTTTAAAAAAGAAAAAGAAAAAGGAAAAGGAAAAGAAAAAAAAAAAAAAGGAGAATGTGGCGATACTTATACTCCCCCAAAATTAAGGAAAATGGATTTGATTTTGACTAAAGTAAACAAACAATAGAAAATAAGAAAAATAATAAGAAAAATATATGCTTATATATATTTCTTATTATTAGTCATCGGTGAATTAAATAACAGTGTATTAGGGTTACATTTTTTTCAGTTTACTCCAATTTTGAGCAAGAAAGATTATTGGCCAATTGAATAGTATTTATTATTATGAGGGAAGGAAAGGAAATGTAAGTGAAATATCAGGTTAGGTTATATATTTATTAAGAGACTGTACAGGTTGTCATGGATATGGGTACCCCCAACTTATCATATATTACTGTATAATATTGTATGTATAATAAGGACCATGAATAATATAGCCTTATGAAAGAGTATAATATAAAGTTTGTAAGCATAAATTTTGTATACTTTATATATATATATATATGTAAAAATATATGTAAAAATATATATATAATATATATATAATATATAAATGCTTACATACATACATACATACATACATACATACATACATACAAACATACAAACATACATACATACATACATACATACATACATACATTTATTAATAAATACGTATACTATGGAATTTTTTACTTCTATTAATTAATCTATCATGTAACAAACTATATTATATAAGTAAACATTGTAGATTGTAAAAGCAAAGAATTAATCAGTGTATTATATAGTATAATATTTATTGTCTGTATTATATATAATTTTTATTGTAGTGTATTTTGTCTATATTTGAGGAGGAAGACTAAGATCGTTTAGAGCGATATTCTCTGTGGAGGAAACATTAGAAGGGAATTGACGTAATGGTTCCATACTTCCTAAAGAATGATCAAGCTTATGATTGATTCCTTTATCATTTCCAGTTAAACTTGTTGTAGAATCAGAATAATTATGTAAATGATGACTTAGATTGCTCCTCATATTCTCATGTATACTACTACTTAAATTATTATTCATTTGACTAGAACCAGATTCTAAGTCTTGATTAATAGATGGTACAATTTTTGAATTAAAACTTGTTAAAAGGCCTGAATTTCTTGGTGCACGTGCTAAACAATCAATTTTTTTAAATTTAAATTCTAACGGAGAAGGAAAATATTGAGTAAAAGCACCAATGGCACATGCAAAACCTAAAATTGAACCAAAAACAACGTCAAAAGGATGATGTCTTCCATCATTGACTCTTGAACATGCAATAATTACAGCACCAACAAGTGGAGCCATACTAATAACCATTTTCCATGTATAACCATAGCCATCAAATACTCTAACTTTACATGCAATTAAACAAGATAAAACTGTTAAACCAGCAAATGAAGATGCAGAATGACCTGAAGGAAATGATCTAAAACCATCATTAAGTCTTTTAATATCTGTAGATGTACAATAAGTAATATCTGCTAAAGTACCAGCAGCAACAGTAAAACTTGATGGTTCACATCTTGAAACAACATCTGGTCTTGGTTTTCCAACAATAATTTTTAATGAATTATAAACAACTCCTGCACCAGCATGAGCAACTAAAAGCGCAAGAAACCCACAGTTTAAATCCCATAGCCTATTCTTCCATGATATTTTTCTTCCAATTAATAAAGTAGTAATAGCGATGGCAGCTAATGGAATAATGAATGCATAAGCAACAAGTTGAATACTAGTAACCGTTTCATCTTCTTTATAAGGATATAATAATGATGCATTTGTCAAAGAAAATCTTTGATATCTAGGTGTGAGATCTCCAATGTATTGAAATCCACAGATAAGCCCACTATTAGTTAGTAAGGGTTGTATTTGTATATAAATGTATATAAATGTATATAAATGTATATAAATATATATGTATATATGTGTATATATATGTATAGATATGTAAATATGCATAAATATATAAAATAAATATATAATAACCACTTACATGCTCAAACAATAGTCTATCAAATAAGAAAGATAAATATCTAAATTTAATGAATTAATCTTCATTATGTATGTTTATATATGTGTGAAATTTGTTTTAAATAGTACAGTGATTAAGAGACAAGAACTGATAAAAAAGATGAAAAAAAATGTGTAAGTGATTATAAAAAAAAGCTTATATCATACAGCTTTATATACTAAAATTTTTAATTAATTATATTACTTGAGTGTTTTGTTAAGTTGAATATTATTTTATGGTGTTACGCTATATAATTAATTTAAGTCTACAATAATTAAATCTATAGCATATTAAATAAGTGTTATATTAAGATATATTATTTTATTGTTATATTATTATTCTTATATTAAAATATATTTTTATTCTTATATTATTATTCTTATATTAAAATATATTATTATTATTATTATATTGTTACTATTACTAAAGAATACTTCTACTATTAATCTTCAGTGTATTTAACCGCTTTTAATGTATTACAACAATCTCATCAATAACATCAATGTATCCTGTATTCTCTATGCGATATCCTTTAAGTACTTATTGCATGTAACATCCTCAATAGTACTAAGTATATTATAGTAAACTAACTAAAAATTAAAAAGTAAAAAGTCTCAAATATCAAAAATAAGCAATAATAATTAATCCCTTGCGCGTATGAAACAAGGATAAAGTCCTTTGTTTGAGATATAGTTAAAAAAAAAAAAAAAATAAAATACCCTAGTTGCTTATTAACAAGTGATGTCATGTTATGTAATTTAGAAATATAATGGGTCCATACAAATTTGCAATAAAATAAAAACAACAATAATTAGAACAATATTAATAATAATAACACTACCAATTAATGTAGAAAAACTTGAATTATATACATACATACATACATACATACATACATACATACATACATACCTCATACATATACAATATGCTTTATAAAAATTTACAATTTAACTCAAAATGTTTACTTTGTACATTGGAAAATATGTAAATAGATAAAATAGTATGTAATCAAATAAATATTCTAATATGATCAATTTACAAGAAATCTTTTTTAAACTATAAGTGGAATATTAATTAGTCTTTTTTAAGAATTTACTTTGTAATTTCCCAAATAAAATAAAAAATCTCACTTTATTATATAAAATTTCCTATTATAAAATTATTTAATTGTAAAAATTAAAGTTTATTTAATCCAATAACTGTAATTAAATTATGTAAAACAACAACTGAAATAGAATGAATATTAAACATATCTAAATTCTGAGTTTATCCTTAAAAGCCAAAGAAACCAACGCAATGCCAGTTAAAGCAATCCAAAATGTTTTACTTTTAAAAATACTATAGAAAGAATAAGTTTTAATAGGACCAGTACGTGGATATTTAGGTTTAGCAATAAGAAATGAAGAGAATTTTTTAATTGTTTTATCACCATTTAAAGGATATCTTAACCTCAATATCATCTCTGCCCAACGAGGTGTAGAAATACAAGAACGAGCATGCGAAAATGCTAAAAATGATGCACGTCCATGATAACTACCTGTTCCTGATGTTCCAACACCACCAAATGGTAAAAATGGAACCGCAGCTTGAATTAGTGTATCATTCACTGCAAAATTTCCTGATTGTGTGTGTTTAATAATATACTTTATATTTTTCTTATCCGTAGAAAATATATACAAACTAAGTGGTGTAGGATTATGAGAAATTATGTCAAATAATTCATCTGTAGATTCATATGTAATCACTGGAAGAATTGGAGCAAATAATTCTTCCTTCATAAGAATATCTTGTAATGTTACATTATCAACAACAGTAGGTTCAATTTTCAATTTTTCCGCATCATGTTTTCCGCCAATGACTATATTGCCTTTTGTATTTTCCAACAAATTTAAAACTCTTTTAAAATGGCGTTCATTTATAATTTTAGAATAAGCAGGGCTATTAAAAGGATCACCACCGTATGCCTTTTTAATAGCGTTTTTGAATACATTTAAAAATTTTTCTTTTATATCTTTTTGAATTAATAAATAATCAGGAGCTAAACAAGTTTGACCTTCATTAATATATTTCCCCCAAACAAGTCTATCAGCAGTAATTTCCAAATCTGCAGTTTTATCAATGATTGTAGGAGATTTACCACCTAATTCTAATAAAACTGGAGTTAAATTCTCAGCTGCAGCTTTAGAAATAATTTTAGCAACACTTTGATTACCAGTATAAAGAATTTTATCAAATTTTAACTTTAAGAGTTCAGTAGTTTCATCAACACTTCCATAAATAACTTTTACTAAATTAGGATCCATATATTCTTTAATAATTTTTTCTAAAATTTTATTTGAATTAATACAGTATTCATTCAATTTTAAAATAACAGTATTTCCTGCAGCAATAGCACCAACAACTGGACTTAAAGCTAATTGAAAAGGGTAATTCCATGTTGAAATAACAAGAACAACGCCATATGGTTGATAATGAACTTTAGGACTCAAAATTGAATATTTAAGATTAGATTTAACTTTAACAGGTTTTGCCCATTTTGATAAATTAGACATTATAACTTCAATTTCTTCAAGCAATGGTCCAGATTCAACAAGAGCACATTCAAGTTGAGATTTGCCTAAATCTTTCTGTGTTACATTTTTAATATTATCTCTATTATCATATATTCCATATGCAAGATTTCTTAATTGTTCTAATCTATAATTAATATCGAGCGTTTTTCCTTCTTCAAAATGGGTTTTGACTGCTTTATAAGCAGAATGAATTTCTTCAGTAGGAGTTGTTTTAAAGTTAGACATATTAATTATATGAATATAATTTGTGCAATAATAATTTATAATAATAATATGTGATATATATATATATAATAATAATAATGTATAATTCAATAGTCCTATGATCAAGATCCAAGAGTCTTTTATAATAATAAAAAAATAAATTATATTATTAACTCCTGTAGAAATTAATGGAAAAATATTTCCCCGGTTATCTAAATTTATTTAAATTGACGATTATTAATATCTATTAAACGGTATAATTATGACATAATAATATTTTTTATTTTTCCCCTTATCAGTTTTTTCTCCTTTTTAAGGGTTTTAGAGATTACTATTTATTAATACAAAAATCAATCATTTATTATTGTTAATAATTATAATTTAATTAATTATTCTTTAATTATGTTATATTATATTATATCATAACATTACTATTAGATTATTCTATTGATAAATGTACAGATTGTTTATTTTAATAGTTGGTTATATAATATGAGTTATATTTTGTATATTGTATATAATTACTAGTAGACGGAGTTTATGTGGTTACTATGTAAATTGCGGCTGTTTCCCCAGGCCTATTTATGTTTATATCGATAAAAAAAAAATTTCATCCTTTACTCAATTTATATTTTAAATATATAATACGGTATATATAATAAAAGATATTTAATTACGGAGTTGAGGGTTTTTTTTTTTTAATTAAAATTTGTAATTCTCTATAGTTATCTAGTTGCTCTAGTACCTCTATGTCTAATATTTTTATTTTAAATTAATATATGATGTAAATAATTTGTGCATATTCATTTGTATTTGTATAATTAATCGTAATAAAATTGTTTATCGACGTAGTATAAATAAAATCTTTCGCCTCAAACAATAAATTACATAATCTCATCAAACATATATACTATATAAGACATATTTATTTTTATTAGTTGCTATGATAGTTATTCTTGATTCATAATATTTACATAAAAATATTAATACATTTAATAACAAAAAAAAATAATAAAGGTTTAAATTAACTCCTGTTCAGGAGAAGGGACAATGATCCCTTTTATCTCTATTCTATAGGAGATCAAATATGACTATTTTGAATTATTTGTTCAATTATAAGAATAATCTCATTAAATATTTGTATGTGTATATGTAAAGTAAATGTTAACACATAATTTACACAGAAAGTAAATTTAATAAATACTCTCAAGAAATCAGTAGACATATATAAACAAACTCTTTTATTTTTTAAATTTTTTAAAAATGCAATTATAATATATTGTTTTTCCCCAGAAAAAAGTAAAATGTTCGCATTATCTATCTATAAACAGTATTATGTACAAGGTTAGAATTTTTTTATTTTATTTTATTTTATTTTATTTCATTTTATTATATTTTAATTTTCAATGGTCTTTTAAATTACAAGTAAACATCTTAAATATAAAATTTAATGAATATTCTTAGCAAGCATGTTACTCCTAGCTTTTTCCGCAAGATGTTTAATTAAAATTTGTATCGTTTTACTAGGTCTCTTTAGCTGAGAACATAGCAAAATAAGAGATGTAAGTAATGCCAATGAACCAGCTTGATGAGCTGCAGCTAAAGGAACAGGAACCAAATAGAGTAGTGTACATATTCCTAAAGTAAGTTGTAAAGAAACCAACCCCATTGCTGCTGCTCCAGTAAGAAAAATATGCTTAGGCATAATAGGAAGAATTACACCTTTCTTGAAAAGACCAGCGATTGAATTAACGGCCACTGGGAAACCTGGTTTCCTTTTAAGCTTGATTGAGTATAAATGTAAAGCAAAAACAGCAACAAATGTTGATACAGCCAATACTCTATGATCAAATTGAGCAGTGACAGGATTCTCAAGCATATTTCTCCAATACAAATCTGAGTGATCTTCATTTCTTGAATAAAAAGTATCAAAGAGATCCTTTGTGTTTGGAATAATTCCTTCACCCATATATGGAAATTCATTATATACTAATCCAGCATCAAGTCCAGCAACAAAAGCACCTGACATTGCAGTAAGGAATACTAATCCAAATACAGCCAAGGAAAATATTTTGAATGGTTTCAAAGCAGGATTAGAAAGTTGTTGTATAGTTGCATCAGCTCTAAATGGATTTTTGAGCAATTTAGAGTCTCTGATAACTCCTAATCCAACTGATAACATAGAAGAGTAAATAACAAATGCTAATCCTAAATGTGCAGCAAGTCTATATTGGGACACACGAGGATGAGCATGAGGTTCATTAAGAAAGTCATCTTTTAAACCTGATTTAACCATCCACCATCCTATAAACCCTTGAAACCCGATTAAAGCACTAATACCTGCAACTTTCAAACAGACATTTCTAGTCATTCGACCTCTAACTGCAAAATATAAAGCTGGAGCAACAAATAATAATCCAATTGCTCTTCCCCAAAGTCGATGTGCCCACTCCATATAAAATATAAATTTAAATTGCTCTAAATCCATATTAGAATTAAGTAATTTAAATTCAGGTGATTCTTTATATTTAGCAAACTCTTTTTCCCAATCTTCTTGAGTAATAGGTGGGATGGTTCCAGTTACTGGTTTCCACTCTGTAATACTAAGTCCTGATTCAGTAAGTCTTGTGAGTCCTCCTAATGTAACAATACCAAATACTAATCCTGAAACTAATATTAACCAATACCCTACAGTTGGAGATGTAATTCGGGGTAATTTCTTTGGCAGATTTTCAACATTTTTAACATCAATAGTATCAGAACTAAATTTTATTGCAGAGAAAGAAAAGGGTCTTTTAAAAATATTTTTATTAAATAAAAAGCTAGAATATTTATTAGAAAAGGGTTTTTTTATTTCTGTATATTTTAATGAATTTTTAACATTTGTCTCTAAATTTTTTGTAGAATTTTTAATAAAATAATTTCCAAAATTTTGAACATCTGATTTACATAAACTCCTTATTTGCAGATTATTAAATTTAATATTTAAAGGATTTTCTTTTTTACCAAACCTAATTAAAAATGTTCTTTTATTTATAATTTGAGACAGTAGTGTATTATTTCCTTCACCAAATTTATGAATTATCATTCTAAATATTCTATTAATAGTTAATATATATTGATAGTTTTTATTTAACTAGCTATATTTATACTTACATTTAGTTTTTATTTTTTTTATTGATGGATTTTCTTTTTAATTTGAGATTTTTAATCTTTTTGTACAAATGATCTTTTTGTTTTTTTTTTTGTTTTTTTTTTAAAAATCATCACCTTATAATTAATTAATTAATTAATTAATTAATTAATGAAACTAGTCTTTTTTTGGGAAAAACGATCACTTCTTAACCAGTAAGAAAATATAAAAAGCAATCATAAAGTAGTAATTGATTATGTAATCGATATTAAAAATGCCCATTTTTGACAATAAAAATTACCATAGTAACAAGCTCATTGATTAAGAGTTATTTATGTTAAAAAGTAGAACATTTTCAGTTTTGTTCTAATTGTCTAAAAAAGAATCTTTACAATCAAGATAGGGATTTATTTATTAATTATATGTTAATTTTATTGTCTACTATAATGTAAACTTTAACATATTTCCAATTTTGTCATATTAAACATAGAATCTTGAAGTTAAACCTCTTCTATTAATTTTGCATAAACATAAAATGTCAAAGTAAATACAATACAAAATCCAACTATATTAAACAACCAATTAAACAAACAAACAAATATCGAACAAACAACAAACGTATAGACAATGAATATACAAAATAAACCAAAATCTGGTCATGTAGACTCTAGTATGCATACAAATAAACAAATAAACAAACAGAAAAAAATGGGGAAATAAGCCAAAACTAAACAAAACCAAAAACTAAAAGATAGAGTATAAAATAGTCCATTGTTTCAAATTAAAATCAAAACCGAACTGAAGAATTGGATCAATTCATCAATACAATCAATATATTATGAATATAGTTACAATCGTAAATCTAGTGCTTTTTTTTTTTTTTTTTTTTTTCTCATTTGGTAGAAACTACATTAGGCAGTAATTAAGAAATATTCTTAGGTTCTTTTTTTTTTTTTTATTATTTATTTATTTCTCATTAGTAATTCATTTTCTATAAGAACTAGAATCAGTAGGAGGGCCAAAATACAATCTAGAATTATCAGTTAAAACTCTTCTGTTATGAACGTCCCTTACATTTGAACCCGAACCCAGATCATTAGGGTAGTTCCTAGGTACATTAGATGTGTTCGAAATTGAATTAGAGTAATTACCTTGACCTGGTTTATTCGCGGAATCATGATTATTCTTATAAAAATAAGATGAACTTGCATTAGAATTAGAAGTAGGTGGTCTATCATTATATTCAGAAGAAAAAGCATCAAAAGAATTAACACTAGAATTAGTAAATTTTGTAAAAGAATCTGATTCATTAGTCATTAAAGAATGATTAGAAACTTTACTACTATAGCCAGGAGGAGGTGGATAATCTAAAGAAAAGCTATCATTTGAAGAAGTTAGTGATGTATTTGAAAATACTCTAGGATCCTTTTTATAACCAGCAGTTAAAGGTGTTAAAGGATCATCCGAAGAAATATGATTAAGATTTGTTTTTAAAGATTTTTTAGGAGCTTTAGGTTTAGGACTTCTAAAAGAAGGTATTGGATCAAATTGAGATGGATAAGGGAAAGGAACTTTTAATGGTAAAAGATCCTGAGTATCTGAGTCATCTGAAGTGAAAGTATTTAATCTAACAGCATTTGCAATTGATTCCATATCTTCAGGTTTAAGAGAATTATGAGCAACAATATTCGCAACTCTTTTAGCAATTTTTGCATAACAAAATTCATTTAAACTTCCACCAGTATGAATAATTAATGGAAAATATAAAATTAAAGCTATACAAAATCTTATAACAGTTATTGCCCAAATAGCAAAACTAAAAGCCATAAGACATATAATAGTTGCAAGATATGGAGTTGATATTGCTATTTCTCTAATAGTTGTTATAAAATCAGATTCAAGTTTTAAAACTTTAAATAAAGTTATTGCATTAATTACTTGACGAGGACCATCAGCAAAAGTCATACGAAACCAATTTTTAAATGAAAAAGATACAAATAATGTTATATAATCAATAAAATGACGAGATTTTGTTATGCGAGCTAAAAAACAATAATAATCATAACCTTTAAATACATAATATCTTCTTGCCCAAGAATCAGTATATGCTCTTGCTATTGAACGAGAACGAATAATTTTAAAAGCAATTAACATTTCTAACCCCAATAAAACAAATGAAAATATTATACAACCTGAAAATAACCATTTTATTATATTAAAACCAATAATTGTCGTATCTTTAAAAGTCCATTTATCAAATCTTAATAAAAGTACTGTGGTATAAATATCTGAAGCATAAAAGCAAATTGTAATTAATAAATCAATATAATACCATATATATCCAATAACTAGTTTAAAAGAAACTTTCCTGAAAATCGAAATATCTATTTCATCAAACGTGTGTGTAGGATATTTACTATATTGCCATTTACTTCCATGACAGCATGAAGACCGCATTATATATGCATGCAAGAGATTGTGATTATTTATATAAATATTAAATATAAATAATAAATATAAATATATATATAGTGATATAAATATATGTATAGCAATTTATATCAGGTCTAAATAATTGTTAAAATGCTTTAATTTAAACACTTCTTCGATAGTGTAATAATAAACAATAAAAATGAACTTTAAATATAATTTAAATAAATAACTGTTTATTTATGCAATATTATTTAAATACTTAAATACTTAAATATTAAATATTAAATACTAAACATTATATAAATAGAAAGCTTATAAATAAACGCTATTTCAATACATACGAACCTTTTGTCAGACGATGCTTGTATAATCAAAATAAAGAAGTTTATAAATAAACTTGGAACAAATTAGCGAATACAGTTAGATGACCGATGTATTATTAATTAATATAATATAGCTTACTCATTAAAGTACGAGTTGTTGTCATGGATATGGAGATTGAAACACAAATGTTTTGGACTAATCACGTGATTTGATTATGTACGCTTATTAACTGTCTAGATTATATTATGTAATAACCTTGATTCACTATGTAAAGTACTAGAGTAATTAACTATATAAATGGTATATGTATAGATGAAATCAATAAAATAATAAAAATTAATTGTATTATAAAAATTAACTATAAAGTGCATAAAAATAGAAAATGTCTTAAAATGCATAAATATATACATATATATAAATACATATATAAATACATATATATAAATACATACACATTCTAACCAACCTATTTAAGTGAAGAAACAGGATTGGAATTCTCAGAAGGTAATTGAATAGGGACTGTATCACGAGCAGAAACAACCTCAACACCTTTTAAACCGGAATCCTTTACATTTTCACCTTTTAAATTACTTTTTTTTTCTTCTTCTTTTTTTTTCTTTGAAACTTCGTCCGCATAAAAGTGATCAGGTTTTGACCCTTCTTCTTCTTCATTACTTCCAAAAGCAATAGCTTCTATATCATCTTCAACTTTATGTAAAAAATGTGAAATTTTATTTCCAATTCCATGATGATGATTTTCATCTTTAGTATTTTTGTCGTGTGAATTAGTTTCTGTAGTATTCTATATTATTTTGTTAGCAATTATCTTAACAAGTAATCAATTGAATGTATTTAACTTACATTTGTCATTTTTAATAGTAATAATAATTGGTAGATTATGAAATTATTAAGTGTAATTAAAATAAAATAAAATAAAATAAAATAAAATAAAATAAAATAAAATTTAAAAAAATTTAAAAAAAATATGCAAATATAGAGAAATATCTATATATAAACCTAAAGTTAGGGTCTTGTGATTCTTAAATAGTGTGATTAGGTTGCGATGGCCATTATCAGTAAAATAACCCAAGATAGTGCACGTGATATAGTTCGTTTTTATCTTATATACGTTGGTAAATGATATAAGAATACGTTTTGTTTATATTATTATACGTTTACTAGTTTATATTCTACAGTTACAGTAAATAATAATTAACAAGTTAATATAAATTATAATCAATTAAATATTAGCATATAATAGAATTGTTCAACTAAATAAACTGTTTTAATTTTCTACAAGTGTAAATGGATATAAGTAAATATAAAAAATAATTATATAAACTATCATGTAAACTAGTTAATAAGCACATATATGAATACACATATTACAGATAAACATATAAATACACATACAAAATACACATACAAAATACACATACAAAATACACATACAAAATACACATACAAAATACACATATAAATACACATATAAATACACATATAAATATATACTAATAAATACACATATAAATATATACTAATAAACATATAAATCTATGGCATACAGATAGAGTATAGAACACACACATAGAATATAGCATATAATACGACACAAACAAACACTCTATAAATGCATTTTTCCCATATATAAACAAACACTCGTTCAGTCCCAACTTTTCTCTTCTTTATAATTATCCCATCATTCCCATAGGAGTTTTTGTGTATAAACCGATCATAGGCTTATTTTTAAGGATTGATTTTTTTTTTCTTAGCGATTACGTTTATGTATGTATATCTGTTTATTCAATAATATATATATAATTAATTTTTACTTATATTCATGAAACTCATTTACATGTTATTAACTATTTTGTTTTGTTTTTTTTTCCTCGTTTTTATATTTATTTTTAAATCCTGATATATAGATAATAGAATATGTTTTATAAAATATGAAATGTAAACAAATATACAGTATAATAAATATTGAAATGTAAACAAATACAATAAATAAAAATAAATACTCTATTATATATACATAATTTTATAGCCTTTATATTATGATCTTTTCAATTTATTTGTCTTGTTTCCCTTGTTTACTTTATAACAAAAAAACTATATAAATCTATAATGTTCTCTAACAAACAAATATTCCTTCTTTTATAGATTTATTCTATTCAATATGTGTTATAGTTGCGAATTAATTTGAACCCCTGTTTTTACTATCTTGCCATCTTTATCAAGAGGGGTTCGCTTAAAATTCACTCACCTTTATAAGATATTTCTGTTTAATTGGAAAATGATTTTTAATATATTACCATAATACATTTTATATTAAATTTATTATATTATACTTTTTTAAATTTATTATATTATACTGTTTTAAATTTATTTCCTATTGCAGTAAGGAAATTAAAAAAAAAATAACCATAATCTGTACAAAATTATATAATTTACACAGTATATGAATTTATAAAAATATAATGTCTAGTATAGAACTGGACAAAAGGGCGGTCCTTTGCGACAATGTTCTTTTAGTGGCCCAAAATGACCGACCGGGTAAAAGATTGTGCGGTTATTAAAGACGGTTAAAAATAGACCAATGGTCCTAAAAAGGCGGTCTTTTACCCAACTCTAGTCTAGTATATAATGATGTACCAATATATAAATATACCCTAATATGCAAATATGTTTCTAGCTTATGACTTATTATTCGTCGGAAGAATATAAGACAACAACTGTTAGTGGTAATTAAAGAATAGATTAGTTAAATATCAAACAGTGTATTAATAATACATTTTACCTCAATAAAATGAATCCAGCCAACGATATAAATATGAGTTGAAAAGACTCTCAACAATTTATTTTCTAGTTTGTTTTTCATATATTTAAATAGTGAATATATATAGTTTAATAAATATATATAATATTTGAAAATGGAGATTACTTCGTAAGTTTATAATGTTTTTTTTATTTTATTAAATTTTATTTAATAATTCTTGGCATTTTATCATTTATTAACTTTTTTTTTTTTTTTTTCCCCATACTTTATAGTGTTGGAAAGTCTGGACTCAAGATTTCAAAAATCATTGTAGGATGTATGTCTTATGGTGATCCTTCTTGGAGTGGATGGGTGCTGGCAGAAGATAAAGCGCTTCCTATTCTTAAAAAGGCTTATGATTCCGGTTTAAGAACGTTTGATACTGCAGATTTTTACTCAAATGGAAAATCAGAAGAAATCCTTCGAAAGTTTATTGAAACTTATAAAATTCCTAGATCTAATATTGTTATTCTGAGTAAATGTTATTTTTTGGTAAATGAAGAAGATCCATCTTCTTCAGTGCTTGCGCCTGTGAATGATCCTTTTTTTGCAAATAAATTTGGACTTTCAAGAAAGCATATTTTTGATGCTGTTGGTGCTTCAGTTGAACGTTTAGGGACTTACATTGATGTTTTACAAATTCATAGACTTGATAAAACTATTCCTTATGAGGAAATTATGGAAGCCTTACATGATGTTGTGAAATCTGGAAAGGCAAGGTATATTGGTGCTTCAACTATGAAAGCTTATGAATTTGCTTTATTACAGTCAACCGCAGAAAAACATGGATGGACAAAATTTATATCTATGCAGAATTATCATAATCTTCTTTATCGTGAAGAGGAACGTGAAATGATTCCATATTGTAAGGAGACTGGTGTTGGATTAATACCGTGGTCACCGCTTGCTCGTGGTGCTTTAGCTCGTCCGTTTGACTCACGTGATACTCTTCGGGAAAAGACAGATTTTTATATAAAAGCCTTAGTACGTTCTGCTGAAACTTCTAGTGATGAAGAAATTATTAATAGAGTTGAAACACTCGCTCAAAGGCATAATGTTTCAATGGCTATAATTGCTATTTCTTGGTCTCTTTCTAAAGGTGATATTCCTATAGTTGGTTTATCTAGTGAGAAGAGAATTGATGATGCAATAAAAGCTATTTCTTTTAAACTTACAGATGAAGAAATTAAGTTTCTCGAGGAGCCTTATGTTCCAAGAGTTCCTATTTAATGCTTTACTTGTTTATTGTTATATGCTTATTTATATGTATATATCTTTATATAACTATATTTATATCATTTTTTTGACTTCTATGTTAATATAACTTATATACTAATATATTTAAATACAATTTAAAAAAAAATAAAATTTTTAAATTACATAGTAATCTTATCTTTCTTACGAACTGTCTAATTATTTTTAAAATATAAGTATGGAAATAATTAATATCTAGTAAACAATTTATTTTAACAAAAAACTGTACGATGTAACCATTTTACACCTTAAAACATATAAACTAGCTGTTATACTTCAGTATAGAGTTGGGCGCAAAGACGGTCTTTTTGGACCGTCCAAAAAGACCGTAGTAAAGAGTATTCGTATTACTACGTATCTTTCCTCGAGCTATTTCTTCAAATCGATTCTTATTTTTTTTTTATGCAAGTGTGGTCCATTAATAAGTACTATTAGTACTTTTATTCTTTTTGCTATAATTTTTCTTTTTGGGTAATTTTGTTTTATTATTTATTTGTTAATTCTATTTTATATTTTTTTTTTTTTTTATAATCAATTAAAATTTTTTGCAAATAAACTATTAAGTATTTATAAATTTTTTTTAATAATAAGCCAAAGCAATTAGAATATTTTTAAAAAAAAAAATTAAAAAAAATCAAATAACAAATACCAATACATTAAGATAAAGCTATAATTATGTGTTTTAAATTTAAGTATGAATATATGTTACCTTTTACATTTATATCATCCTGAATCTGAAATAAAAACATGGCATCTAAAAGTAAAGTGAGTAAATACCAAGTAATACGTCCTTTCCTGACGACGGTCTTTTTTTTAACCGCTAAAAGAGACCGAGACCGAGACCGGCTTTTGCTTAACTCTACTTTAACATTAAATTGTGAAATATATTAAATATTTAAATATCAAAATATACATATAATAGAATAATTAAATAGATTCAAACTTATATAATGTAAATTATTATATAGCACTTATTATTATACAATTTATATGCTTTTTATAAAAATAATAGTAATAAATAATAATAAATAATAATAATAAATAATAATAATAAATAATAATAATAAATAATAATAATAAATAATAATAATAAATAATAATAATAAATAATAAATAAATTATTTATTTTTTTTATAAAATATACTAATATTATTTTTAGATTTTATATGATACCTAGGAATTAATTTTTTTTAATGATATGGATAAATCCGATATTTGGAAAACAAGTGTTGCTTCAATCGAGGTAAATAATTAATTTGATTTAAGATGAATGAATGATAGTCAATAAAAAGAATAAAAAAGAATAAAAAAGAATAAAAAAGAATAAAAAGAAAATATGAATTAAAAATAAGAATAAATAATAAAAAAAAATAACCAACTAAAAACATACAATAATAATTAACTAACAAAAAGTCTTCATTATCTGTTATTTTAGTTTTATTCTACGGTTACGTGGCAAATATATTACAATGGCTAGATGATTCAAGTGAAAAAGTATAGTGTTATTATTAAAAATGAATATATGAACATCAATATGTTGAATAATGTATTAACACAAATTAGAAAATCACTTCATTATGTGTAAATGTCTTTTTACCTGCAATGCTGATAGCAGTTATGGGCCCATTTTTAACGATGGACAGTATATTAACATATTGGCCAATTATATTCTTTGGAATGATCGAATTAATCATTAATTTTTTTATTGGTCATATGGCATTTTTATTATTTAATATTCCAGAATATGTTGTTCCTGCAATTGTCTTTAACAACGCTACAGCTTTACCATTATTATTAATTTCAAGTCTCAATAAAATAGGTGCATTAGATTCAATAGTCAAAGATAATGAAACCACTTCTGAAGCTTTAGAAAGAGCAAGAGCTTTTATTCTTATGTATTCAATATTTTCAAATATAACAAGATTTTCTCTAGGTCCTCTCATGTTTACAAGAGTGAAAAATCAAATACCATTGTCTATTTCTAACCCCAATTTAAATGATCAATCTAACAATACAAATCAGAACATCAATAATTCAAACGAGAGCACTAATAATACTGATAATGACAGAACACCTTTATTACAAAGATCAATATTAAGTAAAACTCTAAAATGCAATAATAAAATACTAAGAAAAATTAAAATTTTTATAATAGAACATTATAATGCAGCAACATTAGCCTGTTTAGTTGCAGTAATAATAGGAATAACTCCTCCATTACATTATTTTTTTTTTGAATTCGAGTTTATACGTGCCTCAGTTATGGAATCAATTTTTAATATAGGAGAATTATATCCTGTACTTAATTTGTTCGTGTTAGGATATCAGTTACGCTCAAAAGCACAAAACACACTTCATGTTGGGGCATTTATTTTTATATTTATAATTAGATTTATTTTAGCACCAATTATTAGTATTGGAGGTGTATATTTATTAAGGAGTTATTATCCAAATTTATGGACTCGCGATCCAATGCTTGATTTTATTGTAATGTTTATTTCAGCTGGGCCACCGGCAGTTTCATTAGGTGCGGTAGCTCAATTATCAGGAGCGTCTGACGATGAAATATCATCAATAGCTAAAATGTTGTTAATAGTTTATGGACTAACACCATTTGTGATGCCTACTGTTGTTTTATCTATATATGTTGATCATATAATTTATAAAAATTGAAAAGTAAAATTCAAAGAATATGTATTTAATAAAGGTGTTTATAATGACAAACAAAATAATATTAAAAGCAAAATTATAGAGAGCGAATAAAATAAAAAAAGAATAGCAAAGGGTATAAATTGTTTTATAAATAATAAATATTTATCATTAGTATTATTATTATTATCATTTATTATATATATATATATATATATATATATATATACTATTATTATTATTATTATTATTATTATTATTATTATTATTTTCAGTTATATTATGTTGTACATCTACCTCACTTTAACCCTTGAGTTGTTGGATATATGTGGAGGAAGACTTGTACTGCCGGATAAGTCAGAATTTGAATTATTTGATTGATCAATAAAATAAGGATGCATTAACGAACGCTTAGCGGAGATTCTGCCGGCAGGATCATAAACTAGAAAAGATTCTAACAAATCCAAACCATATTCATCAAGACCTGGAATTGACGAAGCTAAATTTTTCTTAGACCATTTAGGGAAAGTTGATTTATAATCAGGTAAAGAAGAAACGCCAGGCCAAATATCTTCATGAGGAGTTCCCATTATTCTAAATATTTTAAAAATTTGATCAATTTCTGAATCACCTGGGAAAATGGGTCTACGGGTAACCATTTCAGCGAAAATACAACCTATTGACCACATATCTACACCGGTTGAATATTGACGACCACCTAATAAAATTTCTGGAGCTCTGTACCATAGAGTTACAACTTCATGAGTATATGTTCTTAAAGGAACTCCAAAAGCACGAGCTAAACCAAAATCAGCTAATTTTAAATTACCTTCTTTATCAATTAATAAATTTTGAGGTTTTAAATCTCTATGAAGTATTCTATGAGAATGACAATATCTTGTACCTTTAACTAATTGTGACATAAATCTTTTAACCATATCAGGTTCTAATCCAACACCTGGTGGAATAGATTCCATATATTTTTTTAAATCTAAATCCAAATATTCAAAAACTAAATAAAGTTTATGATTATCAGCATGAACTATATTTAAAAGAGAAACAATATTATCATCTTTCATTTCTTTTAATAGAGAAATTTCTCGAATAGCTGTTGAAGGGACTCCTTCATCTTCAGCTTCAAGTCGAATTCTTTTTAAAGCGACAACTCTATTTCCATTTAAAGTATCTCTTGCTTTGTAAACAACACCATATGTACCTAAAAAAAATTAGCAAATAGATATTAATTTATCATAGTTTCTATAATTTCACTATTTATATATTATATATAAGAATATTTTTTATTTAAGTATAATAATTACCTTCACCGATTTTTTCAATTTTTTGAAAATCTGAGATATCTGCCATTTACTTTTAATATATAGAATATTTTTTAATATTTTTTGATATTTATTATTATTGTTTATTATTTTTATTTTTTATTTTTTATTTTTATTTTATTTTATTTTATTTTATTTTATTTTATTTTATTTTATTTTATTTTTATTTTATATTTCTAGCTCTTTATATTTATATAGAAACTTATTTTATTTTATTTTTCACAATCAATAATATACTTGAATTTTTTTTTTTTCTTTGTTTATACTGAGTGTATATATTAGAAAGAATAAAGAGTAAATAATATATTATATAATATTCTTTTTAAAAACACCAGTTGTTATGGTAACTATTATGACACGTTCAAACATGTTCTATATAATGATAAATTATTACATAAGCAATGACAAATAATTCGTATATTATTATAAACTAATTCTCTTATACGGTTAGATTTTCTTCGTTCATTGTTTATTTATTTATTTATTTATTTAACTTTTTCTAGTAAACAACCGTTGTCATAGTAAGTATTGTTTACTTATACCGCTATATCATCCAATTCTAAACAAACAAAAACAAAGATAAATCGCTTTTTCTATACTATTCGGTTACGGTTTTTATTTTTTTTATGTGAACTACTACCGGTCACGGCTATTAGAATATTATTATTATTTTTTAGATTTTCACCGCCTCAAAATATTACTAATTAAACATTCCGATTGTCAACCAAATTTATTAAACAGCAATTAATTTTTTTTATAAAAATTAGAATTTCTTTTAATATCGTTTTTTAGTTGGTTGTTTAGAATTGGATTGATTAATTATACATTATTCATATAGTTTTTTTGGTTTTGTCAGTTTTGTCAGTTTTGTCAGTTTTATCAGTTTTGTCAGTTTTATCAGTTTTGTCAATTTTTTTCAGTTTTATTATCTCAAAGAGAACATGAGGTGTAGAAGTTTACGCCCTATTTCCACGGAAACAAATATTTTTTTTATTTTTCACTTTACCTTTTAAATTAGTTTTGGTAGTAAATTATACATACATACACATACATAACGTTAAATGAAATTATAGTTGTGCTAAAAGAAATATCTATCAAACGCGTTTGACCGTCTATTATGGTCTTTATCAAAGCGACTATTCTTTTCCATTTTTTTTTTTTTTTTTTAAAAAAAAAAAAAAAAGATCATTGTTAAGTAAATTTATATCCCCTGATATATCATGATTGTAATATCATATAGATAGTCGGAAAATTTATTTTACAAGTTAAGAATAAAATAGTTAGTCTTACAAGTTGCAACTATACTTTTACACTATACAATGTAGAGAAAACTATACAGTTTGAAGAATTTTTTTAAACTTCCCAATACACTATAAATTTAATATTTATTTTATGATGAAAATTTATTTAATTTTTCATTTAATCCTTGCGCCAGTATTAAAGTGAAAAAATATTTATTTGTTTCTTCAACATCAAAAAAAGATTTTAGTGAATTTTTAATATTTTAGAATTAGGTTTACATTTTCAAAGAAGAATTAAATATAAATATAAATATAAATATAAATATAAATATAAATATAAACTGAATTTATATTATATACATGATTGCAAATTTCATTATTAATAACACAGTTAATTTACAGTTCCCAATAAACTGGCTTGTACCAAACAATACAAAATAAATACCTTAAAAATTCAATTTACTAGTCTATTTAATTAATAGTTTTTCTACAATTGTATTAATAAATAACTACAAATAATATGTTAAACTATGTTTGATTTTATCATATTATATAGTAGACAACATTAATTAAAAGATATAAATTATAAATATAAATATTAGTATAAATATAATAAATAACACAGAAAAAATTGAAATTTTACACATAAGTTCAAGTAAATGAAAGAGTTTTCTTCATTTGCAATATGATTTTTTTTATTAAGCTTATCATATCATACTAAACTAAACTAAAATTATGTATTACCCTACACCTCAATATCGACAAGATTAAACTTGTGATTAGCTTTAGTAAAGCATAATCAAAGTATCAAACACACTCATCATTCTAATGGCGTTAGAAGGTCAAAAGAGACCTATAGAACCAGTAGACAATTCTACTCCTGAGCCACCATATCCTATATATGTAGATTCAACTGTAATTACTGGGTTTGGACGTGGATCTAAAGAGCTTGGTATTCCAACTGCTAATATCTCACCAGAAGCTGTGTTTGGTTCAAAAGATTCACAACTTTCTAAAGATGCCAAATTGGGTGTATATTATGGTTGGGGAAAAGTTTTTTCTTCGGAATTGGAAAATAATAAAGATACTTTAGTTTTGCCAATGGTTATGAGTGTAGGTTTAAACCCTTTTTATGGAAATAAAGATCTCAGTGCTGAAGTTCATATAATTCACAAATTCGCTCATAATTTTTACGGGGCACAAATAAAACTAATTATTCTTGGTTATTTACGACCCGAATTAAATTACACAACAGTAGATGCTCTTATTAATGATATAAATATAGACATTCAAATAGCTCGCAAAAGTCTGGAAAGAACAGAATACAATAAATTCAAAGAGGATAAATTTTTTTTCTAATTAATCTATTTCAAATGTTTAAGTATTTTTTTTTAACAATTGTAAACAACATTTAGTAAATATATAATAAATAAATACTTATAAATAATAAGTAAAAATTTGTACTGAGTTTTAATAAACTAATAAATACAACAGGTAGTAAATCATAAACACTCATAAACAATCATAAATAAATAATAAAGAGTAACAATAGTAAAAATGATAGTAAAAACTGTAAAAATAATAATAAACAATTAACAAAATATAAAGCATAAATAATAAATAGTGAATAATAAATAAACAATAATAAAATTAAATCATTCAATCATATCAATCATTCATTCAAAATAATTCGTTTCTCATGTCTGTATATTCTTTCAAAAATTCAAGAATTATAAATCGGTTAATGTCCAAATGTATAATCCGACTAAAGTATAAATTGTTAACTTTTTCACGGTATGTATCTTTAACTTGTAAACCATTTTTAAATTATCATAAAAAATCAAAACTTGCTTTTATCAAATATATATATATATATATATATATACATATATCTTAATCAAAGATAGGCAAAAACTAATCAGTTAATATACTAAGCAATAATAATTATTGAAAAAAAAACAAAAAGAAACAAAAAACACTCACACTTCCAGTAATAATCATAGGAATATTAAATATGTCTCTTTTCACTGTCAATGAACAAGCAGTCTTTATCGAGCAATTGTTTGGGTTAAGTAGTGTACAACGGCCCATATAAGAGCCATGGGTATCTCCAAAAGCGAGCTGACTAAATATTTCGAAATATTTTACCACCGAATCATTGTCAATTAATTCAAAAAAAAATCGAGGTCCATTGAGTAAGTCTTGTTTTTTCCATCCCGTTAAGATACAAAATTCCTTACCAACTGCAGCAATTTGTCCAGTTCGTCTCCAAATAATTGTTGGTGTTCCTGAATAACCTATAAACTTTTCATATTCCAATAGCATTCGTTGGAAACTTTTTTCCATAAAAATTAAATCTTGCCAAACCAAAGTTTTAGTGCAAGCAATAAAAGATGGTCGATAAGCAGCCATTGCACGAGTTATACACATCAAATGCTTTTCATCAAAGCGTGACTTTAGATATTTAATTAAAGAATGGAACCCGGCGGTATAAGGAAAAGGTTCAGTAACACTCTCATAAATTGATTGAGGAGTACGTTTTGCGTTTGAAAAAATGTTACGAAATGGATTACTTTCTGTACTGATATTATGTTTTGAGATGATTGTATTGTTTAAAGATTTACCTATATTATAGTTATTGGTATTATTTGACGTATTAGGTAGAAATACTTGAGTAAGTTGAGGGGTAATATCTTGATCCCAAGCATCTAATGATTGAGAAGAATTAGAGTCAGTAGAAAGAATTGAAGGTACAAACGGCAAACTAGTGGATATGGGATCGTTAATTATTCTTGTAATTGAGTTATTATCATTTTCAATATTTTGTTGAGAATTAATTGATAGCTCAGCTGGAGTTGCATGCATTATAGATTCTATGGGGGAACCTGAATTATTTGAAGAGTCTGGTGTATTAAAAGAGGCCCAATCTCCAAGATTGTGTTTTTTCCAAGTAGAGTCCATCATCGGTATTTCAGGATAACCAACCATGGGGCTTTCTGGGCCAGCAAAGTATGTAGACTGAAAATCTGAACCAGTAGACTCTTGTGGGGTATTTATTATAGCGTCATTTCCAAGAATATCACTTAAAATGGAATATTCTAGATTTGCAGCTTCTGAGCCGAAATCATATTTATTCAGTGCTAAAGAATCAAATATATCTGGTGAAGATGCAATTGTGTTTACTTGGTTATTTGTGAGCAGATTGTTTGGGGCAATAGAAGGTGTTGATATAATGGAGGGTGGTTTGGTATCTTGTAAGTTAACTTGTTTATTAGAAGAATATAATAGAGGATTTGTCAGTAAAGAATCAGGAATTGGTTGTGGCGACTGTAATAGTGTATGTACTGTTTGAATATTATTCATTTGCTTATTTTGTATAACATTAGTTTTATATTCTACTTTATTATTCGTTAGGGTGTTTATATTCTGCTTTGAATTTGCGTTATCGAAAAGAACATCTATTAAATATTTTGCACGTTTCCTAGTACCGTCTTTACATGTATCTCCCAAATTTCTTTTAATACATCTTTGACAGGGCCGAGCTATGATAGTTAGTGAATAATAATATATATAGAAGAAAAAAAAAAAAAAAAAAAAAAAAAAAAAAAAAAAAAAAAAAAAAAAAAAAAAAAAAAAAAAAAAAAAAAAAAAAAAAAAAAAAAAAAAAAAAAAAAAAAAAAAAAAAAAAAAAAAAAAAAAAAAAAAAAAAAAAAAAAAAA